>MU223320.1:205255-220794 GCA_018584345.1 Thuja plicata | reverse complement strand
TATATATATATATCAAATTGCATAAATAATTGACTAAAAATTCTACATTTTCACTTAATAACCTTTTTCCATTTCTGTACCTGATAACTATAACCAATTACATAATCAAAATATCATAACATATTTTTCCACTTGAATTTAAAATACTGAAATAATCATCATAATGCATGGGTATACCTAAAGCATCATAAACATCACTAATAAAGTATACAAAAGTAATCATCACATGACATAAATGATACTAATAATGTCTAGTCCATCAGATATAATGTCCCAAAATATCAAATCATAATGTATCAAAATAAGTGTATCAGCTAAGCTATGATGGGTCAGGGCGAGGCTTCACATCCTCCCCCACTAGGCATGAACTTCCTCCTTGAGTTTATCAAAAAGATATGGGTACTGAGATCTCATATGTACTGCATCCTCCCATGAAGTCGTGACCTCATCATAACAATCCCACTGGACCCTAACCTGGTCCAGCTCTTGGCCTCGAAGTGCAAGGGTTCGTAGGGATAAAATATGAATGGGCTCCAGCACTAGTTGCCCATCCGACTCCACCTACAAGGCATCCCAACCTATCACGTGAGTCTCATCATAAATATATCCTCAAAGTACAGAAACATGGAACACATCGTGGATGCTTGATAGGCTAGGTGGCAAAGCTAAATGGTACACAACTGGTCCTATCCTCTCCAAGATCTCAAATGGTCCAACAAACCAAGGTGCCAACTTAGAGCCCTTTCTGAATCAGTCAGACTCTTATGCGGTCACACTCTCAAGAAGACTCTATCTTCGACCTTATACTCTCTATTAATCCTCTTCGCGTCTGCATATTTCTTCTATCTATCATGTGCCTCTCTAAGACACTGTCAAATCAAATCCACCTACTGCTCCATCTCTCTGACTAACTGAGGGCCAATAGATACTCTATCCTCAGTCCTGTCCCAACTTAAGGGTGTCCTGCAAGGTCTACCATACAAGGCTTGATAAGGTGGGATGCCTATAGATGAATGGTTCCCATTATTATAAGCAAAATCAACTAGATGTAGGTATTCCTCCCACTTGACTTGATGGTCCATCACGTACATGTGCAACATATCCTCCAATACCTAACTAACCCTCTCGATCTGACCACCTATCTGGGGTGATATGTTGTACTAAAATTGAGCCTAGTGCCCAATGCTATCTGTAACTCTCTCCAAAAGGCTGATGTGAATAATGAGTCTCTATCAGAGATGATCTTACAGGGAATTCCATGAAGTCTGACAATATCTTGCAAGAGCACCTGAGCTATGTCTCATGCTATGAATGTAGTATGTATGAGTGAGAAGTGGGCAACCTTGGTCAACATTTTGAATGTCACCAAGATAACATCATGACGGTGAGAAGAAATGGGGAGACCAACAATGAATTCCATAGATATAGTATCCCACTTCCACTCGACAATCTCATGTGGTTGTAGAAGCCCACCAGGGTGGCGGTGCTCTGCCTTCACCCTCTGGCACTCTAGGCATCTTGCAACAATACTAGCAATCTGCAGTCTCATGCCTGGCCAATGGTACAACTATCTCAAATCTACATGTAACTTCTTAACACTGGGGTGCGCTGCATAAGGTGCTCTGTGTGCCTCAAGTATAATGAACTCACGCAAATCCCCAATGGAAGGTACATAGATATGCCCTCTATGAAATAGTAGTCCATTGGACTCCAAAGAATACTCTGAGTACATCCCCTCTAAGGGTATCTGTGAATGCACTAACTGACAAACCTCTGCATAAAAGGAATCCTTGGGAAAATGGTGTAAGATACGCTCTCTCAAATCGATACAAGTAGTCGAAGATGAAAGCTCGTGGTGTCTCCTACTCAAGGCATCTTCAACCACATTATCCTTCCCTTTGATATAATGAATATCAAAATAATACTCACAAAGGAACTCCATCCACCTTCTATGCCTAGAATTAAGGTTCGGCTGAGTGAAAATTTACTGCAAGCTCTGATGGTCAGAAAGAAGCTCAAATCTATGACCTAGAAGGAAGTGTCACCACCTCACCAAAGCATGAACTACTGCAGAAAGCTCTAGGTCATGAGTAGGTTAATTAAGCTCATGAGTCTTCAATTTCCTAGACTCGTAGGAGATAGGTCGTCCCTCCTGCATAAGAACTACCCCTATGCCATCCAATGATGCATCTATGCATACTACAAAATTCGCTGTTGGGTCTGGCACTGCAAGTATCAGTGCACTTGTGAGGGCTCTCCTGAGCTCCTAAAATTCTCTCTCACACTTCTCTATCCACTCATACTAATGACATTAAGTTTTTCCATTAGTATATAGTTAGTTACAGAACCCACAAAAAGTGGATCTGACTTTACATGTCAGATAAAATAATGTAATTCTATTTATAGAGTTTGTATTTTTTAAAAATCTTTACTTGAGGGTCAAGCAAGAAAAATGTGAATGTTTTAAGGAATCCTAATGGATCTAAAATATATCTAACTAAAGATCAAGTTCAAGTTGTAAACCTTGGATCTAGAGTTAATTTGTAAAAGCGTGAATCAAGAATAGAGCTAGAAACTAGTATAAATAAATGTTCAATCATTTGTAATAAATAAGACTTGTAATCATTTGACAAATGATAGTAGCCATGGAGATCATCTAAGCAGAAGAAGAGAATTCATGCATAGTACAGAAATAGATCAAAGTAGTTATCAAGAACACAGAAAGGATACCGACAAGCAGAGACAAGGTATCACTCAATCACTCAAGGTGATTACATTTACATTGTAAGATATACAGGATCTATTATCAGAAATTAGAGATTGCATTGACTATCATATCAATATTTATATTGTACTTGCATTATAACAAGTGCATCACAACTAAAATCCTTTTGTAGAAGGTGGACTTAACCATTCTTTGATAAATCTCTTAACAAAGTGCACACCTAATGGTGTTTCTAAAGCTTCGAATGAAGTAGATCCTAATAGGTCTCCACTCTAATACTCTTAATAGGGTAGATCATCAGAAGTGATCATTTGTAAGCCTTTACCAACTCCCTTCTTATTTGCAGATAGTGAATTTTTGTGGGTAGACATCCCCACCTCAGTTTTTACTTCCTAACAGGAGTTTTCTGCGATATCATATCATGTGTTATGTGTTATTTATTTTCATGAATGTTTCTTGAATTTTTACACATGTAAAGAACTTATATTATGATTTCACATACATATAGAAAGGTGAACATATAGATAGGAATATACAAATCTGATGACTCAAAGGTTAATGGGCCAACCACATAAAAAAATTTAGAGGTACTGATTCACCCCTCCCCTCTCAGTACATCATTCCAATAATTGGTATCAGAGCTAAGTCTCTTTCTTGAAAAGCTTAAAGACTTAAGAGAAAAGATCAACACAATGGAAAAGTATAGACTAGACAAGACTATTGAGAATGAGCAATTACAAATTTAGATTTACTATGAGTAGTATAAAGAGGCAAGAGTAAGCATGAGAAAGTTGCTTGATGAAAGAAAGATCATGGCAACTAAGCTTAATGAAAAATATTATCAAGAAGAGGAGATTCCAGATTACTTCAGCTATGCTGAATCATTAACAAGAAAAGCTTCAGACACATTAGTAGAAGAGATCAAAAGTCTACAAGAAGTCAATCTACATCTGACAGAGCAAATCAAGCTACTGCAAATCAGTCAAGAGACTTAAATGGTAAAAATGATTGATGTCGTGAATGATTCAAGAAAAGAAGAATCAGAGAGAACATTGGCTATTGATGATAGGAGTAAAATCACTAAGAAGCTACAAGAAAAAGAATTAGAGATTCAAAGAATTACTGATCATCACCATGAGATTACCAATCAGATTATTCTTATGATTCAAGAGGTAAACAGATTAAATACTGAACTCATTGAAAGAATATAGATCATCAGTGAGCTAAGGGAAGAGAATGAGAAACTAAAGCATGAAGTCAAGATTCAGAATCAGCTCAATGAATTGATCAAGAAAGATAAAGATAGCAATAAAATATTGGATGATTTCCTTGACAGTCAAAGAAGAGTTAACAACTACATAGGAATAGGGTACACCGACAATGGAGAATCATCTAATCAATCAAATCAAAGGAATGTTTATGAAACTCCAAGGACCAAGAAGCTGTCATGTAATCATTGTGGAAAACCGACCACACCTCAATCATTTGCAAAAACAAAATGAAAGGTATTCCTCAATCACAATCTACTTTCATTGGTAATTGTTATAAATGTCACAAGAAAGGACACAAGGCATATGATTATAGATCCAAGATGAAAAAACCAAAGAAGAAAACCTACATGGACAAGTACTGTCCTACCTAAAAAATGAATGGACATACATATTAGGAATGTTGGAAAAAGAACAAGAAAGCATGGACACTAAAAGAACCTGATAATGGCTACAAACCAACAAGAGTAGGTAACTCATATGTTTGGGACTATAACACATGGGTAAACTGCACAGCATGTGGAAGGTATGGTCATATATTTTCCAACTGTATGAGAAAATGGACTAGAAAAACAAGAGGATGGTTCAATCTAGGTATTGCATGTTTACATTGTCATAAGGTTGGACATGTGATAAAATATTGCAAAGACCGACAGACAAAAACAAGCACTTATCCCAATGGAAACACCATTGATGACATCAAGAAGATGAGAAATAAGATGTGGGTAAAATCCACAAACACTGAAGGTGTTGGAACAAGAAATACAAATGATGATGCCCCATCCAATGGATCTGGTGGCATCACTATCTCCAACTAAATTGCACAAGTAAGTATGGAACTGCATTATGACAAGTTATATTATGCATCGGTTCCATTTACATATTGATCATATAGACAAAATTAGCATTATTGAAGATGCACTATATTGTTACTTGTAATATTGTAGAAAAAAAACCATTGGTTAATGGGTATAAATTAGCATCGGTGAGCACACACAAAAAATTTAACACCACTTACCAAAATGTATTGGTTATCACACAAAAGCAAAGTCGCTAAGTGTAAACCGATGGACATCGGTAATCCTTGAGCTGACGAAAGTTGCCGTCGCCATTTTACCAATAATCATCGGTGAAGTCACCAAAGTTGCTAGCGATCCTGACACTTTGTGCCTACACCGAAGATATTGTTTATGTCTCAATCAACAAACTCATTCTTTGTATACCAACGATTTTTTGGGCATTAATGACAATTTAGGGCACAAAAGTTATAAAAGCGCAACAGAAGAACTCATTTCACACCCGCAATTTTTGAGCAACCAAGTAGATCTACGCAGAGTGATTGAAGAGAAAATTGAAGTGCAACCTCAGCAAGATTCTGACTCAACTCAAAGGATTCATGAGTGATCAAGGAGATTTAGTAAGTACCCACATTCACCGACCGCACTGTTTAAAATTATGAAAAACCCTAAATTTTTGAAAATGATGGCATCTACTTCTAGAGTTGAAAAGTTGAAAGAAGAAAAGAAGAAAATGATCAAACTTATCATTAGAGGAACTTGTGTTGAACCTAAATACAAGCTACACCCAGAAATCACATCACAACCTGATGATTCCAGAGCATTCTCCAGAATCCCACCTAGGGTTTTGCTGATAGAGGATGTAAGGTCCTATATACATTGCAAGATCTTAGAATTATGAGATCTAGACTTAGATAATGCCTATAGGGCACTCTGTGATGAAGTTGGAAACCTAAAAGAAGAGCAGAAGTATTTGGAAGTGAAAGTTCTCACAAATGCATTACACTTTCCCAGAGTTTTTAAGACAGAATGGATAAAGATAGTTCTCAGCAGAATGCATAACCAGACTTTATGGCTCAATAAGCCAAAAAAAATAACAACGGATGTTATTCATGCAATTACTGGATATCCTACAAACAACAAGCCACAAGCTCAAAAGCACCCATCCCTGAAGGAAGTGGAAAAGCTAACTAGTGCAAAATTAGACAAAAGAGCTCTCAAAGTCAACACTATCACCGACGATGAACTCAAGTTTTGTGCATGTGTGGTAGGATACAAGATCTTCTAGGCCAGCAAAATGAATAGCATAGAAAGAACTGCTATGAGCACAGCTTACAAGATCATCAAACAAGGAAAGAAGATGGATCTTGCAGAGATTTTGTTGAATCAACTTGAGGAGAACATGAACACTATAAGATCTTCAAAGACAAAAACTTGTAAGTTTTGTTCCCTCATTATGTGCATATTCTTTTACTTTGAAGAATATTTTCCTTCCATAGGCAAAGTAGTATGGGATACAAGCAAACCAGTCACCATACAAATATGTGAGCATATAGAGTCATTAGGAATAGATTTTGATGACCTAATGAATGAGTACTTCAAATAATTTAAAGAAAAGATGCAATCAAGAACTAGGATACCTCAAAGTTTGATAGAAGAATACAAAGAGGATATATGTTTTATGGTAGATACTAATTTTACCCATATCAAACCAGTAGTACCTAGGAAATTCTGGCTATCACATTTGGAATATCAGATCAAAACAAGACAGGCTACTAAGTGCATCAAGGCACTATTGAATGAACCAATTGACAACAAGCAACCAAGATTTTGCACCTATGAAGAAGCCAAACCAAAGATCAAGACAGATCTTACAGTCAATAAAATCATGAACAAGAACAAAATGGTTAAAAATTTAACCAAGCAATTTGCAATCACTGAAGAAGGTGAAGAGGAAACAGAAGGAAAGGAGGAACAAACTAAAGTACAGTCACCTATCGGTGAAGAGATAGAAAAGAATGACTCAGAGGGTACACAGTCAGATTCTTCACCTCCTCCTCCACCTAAGAAAGAAAGAACAACAACCGCTTCCAGAACAAGAAGCAAAACTACAAAAGAATCAACTCCTTCACCACTTAAGAAAGGTAAAGTGAGAACCTACAAGAGAAAACCAGTCTCACCTAAGGAAATACAGACCAAAAGGAGGAAATGGGTCAGGACACAAGCGGATCTAGAAGACTCAGCTATGGATGAAGCTGATGTAGAAATACAAAAGGATAATGAACCTTTGGTCCCTACAACAATTGATAAAATATGTAAGAATATTTCAGAGTCACAATCTATTTCTGATCCTAACATTAGGAAATGGTTAAAGTTTGATCCAGAGGATCAAAATAAGAAAGAAGATGCTATTATAGTCAAAATGTGCAAACATCATTATGTTCCACTACAATTCTCAGAATATGACATTCCTAAGGAACTATTAGCGAGATTATCTACTAGATGGACATTTGCTCTGCATCAAGAAAAAGAAATAAGAGAAAGAGTACTTGTTACTCTTATGCCTTCATATTCAAAGAAGGAATAAATAAGTGAGATGATGAAGAAATACAAAAAGAAGTTCTCACCAAAAATGAGAGCATATGAATTTCTCAAATGGAAGCTAATTGATCTTGATCAAGACAACATTAAGAAATGGTACAAGATACTCAAAAATCCCATTAAGGAAGCTAGCCCGGAGAAGGAAAACATCATCATCAAGGATATTCAAGATAACTTATCTGTGGAATTGGACAAAGAAGAGAGTGATCCAGCAGGCCCCAAACATACTAAAGTTATAGATGAAGTATGGCCCGACACTACTCTTGACAACACACAGAATGAGGAAAGCCAAAACCACCAAGTCCAATTCATATTGACTTGAGTAAAGAAGAAGAGGTTACCAAAGAAGATTTGAAAATAAAAGGTAACATAACTGATGATATCAATGATGAATCATGGTTGGATAACATTATCAATGACACTACAAGAAAAGACCCTGCAGAAGAAGTGCAAAAAGATGAAGATATCAATGCTGCACAGGGCAATACCGATGGACAAGATACAACTATTGACACTACAAAGGTCAATACACCAACCAACATGAATGTTTTGATACAAGAAATTGATATTGAATCAAGTTAGGAGAAATCATCTAAGAAAGATGATGATATACCCAAGGACACGGGTAATGAACAAAATAAAAATGCATCAGATACTCCAAAAGAGACAGATATAGAGATGAAAGATGCAACTGACACTTAGAAAGAGGTGTCTACTAAAAAGAACAAAGAAGAAGATAATAAAATAGATGAAATATTGAGAAAAGATGAAGAGAAAGAAAAGAGTGAAGAAGTCAAGCAGGATGAAAGCATGAAAGAAAAGGAAGATAAATCTGTTGATACACCCAAGGCCAATGAGGAGACGTCTTCACAAAACCAACTGGTGGACTCATAATAGAAACAAAAATATGCTTCATCTTCTCAACCCCTACCCACACAATCCATCCAATCTCAAGGTCTACAAATGGTAGTGCACCAATCTGCCAAACATCCAAAGAAGAAGAAGAAAGCAATGAAGAAAGATATCTTGGTGGTCACACTTGATGAGGTAATTGAGATACCCAAGTGGGATGTATCCACTTTAGATACTTAAGCACTTAAAAAGTTTGGAGTGATGTGTCAGAGAAAATGAAAAAGGCACACAGGGAAGCCCAAGCACTTGATAAAGCAAGGGACATTCTACATCAACTTGTTCTAGTTATCAAAATTGATGATAGTATATCAGACATGGAACAAATAGTAGTTCTTACCGATGCCATCACAAATCAAAATTTTGATGCAGAGAAGGCGATGGAAGAACAAGCAAAGATGAAGTATCAACAAAAACTAGTTGAGAAGATCAACCAAGAAGTGGCAGAGAACAAGGTAAAGCTATCTGAACTAGCAAGTGAATTAGAACCTATGATTTCTGAAGTTGTTACCTTAGTTTAGAAATTGTGCACATTAGAAAATTTTGCAAAAGAAAATAGTGATAAGCTGTCACAACTAGATTCAGATCTAACAGCTAGTGCATTAAGTTTAACCTCTGATGTAAACAAAATAAAGCTGCATCATTAAAAATCCACAGAGGTAAATAGATTGAGACAATAAATATGGGATGAAGAGACATAATTCATAAATGAGGTTACAGAGCTACAAGCTCATATTTTTCCCAACCTCGCCACTCTGCAACAGCATTTAACAGATGCACCAAATCTAATCACCACCCTAGAAATGTCTCTGGTAGATAGTATATATGACATGCATGTGAGGATATCACTTGAGCATATGGCTCTTGAGAATTTAAAGGAGAAATGGGACAAAATGATGGAGGAAATCAAAGCCTCACACTCTCACATTTTTGAAAAGTTGTAAGTACCTTTTCCCTCATTATCAAAAAAGGAGGAATGTATACATATGTACAAAGATACTTTAGTAGAAAAAGGAGGAATGTATACATATGTACAAAATACTATATGAGGATATGTATAATGTATGTACAGCAAGAATAGATATGTACATAAACTTACACTTACCTGCATATGCGTAGGGGGAGTCATTTCATGACTAAGGAAAAAGTATACACAGGTGTACATACTAATACATCAAGTATGTTGCACATATCAATTTTTGATACTAATGTCAAAGGGGGAGATTGATGACATTAAGTTTTTCCATTAGTATACTTAAAGGGAAAAACATGATAAAGGTCATCGGCATAAGCATAACTGGTGGACAGCAAGGATACCCGATGAAATGAAAAGGCCTATAGTAAAAATGATAAGTATAGACTTTCCCGACAACCATTGACAAGAGTCAAACTGATGATAAGCATTAACGATGATACAGTATTAAGAACATTGTTGATGGAGCAGAAAAAGCATACTTGATGAACAGTTCAATTAAGGGACACCGATGGAGTACAAAAACTAGTAGAACTGATAGAGCAGCCCAACCATCAGAATCGACAGTCAGTTATAGAACCCGCAAAAAGTGGATCTAACTTTACACGTCAGATAAAACAATGTAATTTTATTTATAGAGTTTTTATTTTTTTTAAATCTTTACTTGAGGGTCAAGAAAGAAAATTGTAAATGTTTTAAAGCATCCTAATGGATCTAAAACATATCTAACTAAAGATCAAGGTCAAGTTGTAAACCTTGGATCTAGAGTTAATTTGTTAAAGCGTGAATCAAGAATAGAGCTAGAAACTAGTATAAATAGATGTTCAATCATTTGTAATAAATAAGACTTGTAATCATTTGACAAATGATAGTAGCCATGGAGAGTATCTAAGAAAAAGAAGAGAATTCATGCATAGTACAGAAACAAATCAAAGGAGTTATCAACAACACAGAAATGCTACTGACAAGAAGAGACAAGGTAACACTCAATCACTCAAGGTGATTACATTTACATTGTAAGATATATAAGATTTGTTATCAGCAATTAGAGATTGCATTCACTATCAGATCAACATTTATATTATATTTGCATTATAACAAGTGCATCACAACTAAAATCCTTTTGTAGAAGGTGGACTTAACCATTCTTTGATAAATCTCGTAACAGAGTGCACACCTAATGGTGTTGCTAAAGCTTCAAATGAAGTAGATCCTAATAGGTCTCCACTCTAATACTCTTAACAAGGTAGATCATCAGAAGTGATCAATTCCAATCCTTTACCAGCTCCCTTCTTACCTGCAGATAGTGAATTTTTGTGGGTAGACATCCCCACCGCAGTTTTTACTTCCTAACAGGAGTTTTCTGCGATATCATATCATGTGTTATTTATTTTCATGAATGTTTACACATGTAAAGAACTTATATTATGATTTCACATACATATAGAAAGATGAACAGATAGATAGGAATATACAAATCTGTTGACTCAAAGGTTAATGGGCCAACCACATAAAAAGTTTTAGAGGTACTGATTCACCCCTCCCCTCTTAGTACATCATTCCAATAATTCCAACACATACTGATTTCCCTTTCTCTGAAGGGAGGTGATGGGGTGTGCCAATCTAGAAAATATTGCAATAAAGCGTCTATAATATCCTACTAACCCCATAAAACTCCTCACCTATATGACATTGGTGGGTGATGGCCAATCCATGATGGCTTAGATCTTTGATGGATCTACGGAGATCCCATCGCCAGATATAACATGACCCAAGTAATGTACCTCAGGTCAGAAGAATGCACACTTTGACAAGCTTCCAAACAACTGGTTCTCTTCAACCTCTACAAAACCTACCTCAGGTGCTCCTCATGCTCCTTCTCATTATGAGAATATATCAAAATATCATCTAGGAACACAACCACAAACTTATCCAAGAAGGTGTGAAATACTCCATTCATGAGGCTCATGAAAACTGCTGGAGCATTCATGAGGCCAAATGGTACCACGGTGAACTTGTAGTGACCATACCTCATACGAAATGTAGTCTTATAGATATCACTCTCCACAATTCTCAACTGATGATAACCTAACTTCAGATCAATCTTCAAGAACACTCAAGCACCCTATAACTAATCAAAGGGGTCATCAATCCTAGGAACTAGGTATCGATTCTTAATAGTTACTTTGTTCAACTTCCAATAATCAATGCACAACCTAAGTGATCCATCCTTCTTCTTTATGAAGATCACTGGTGCACCCCAAGGTGACACACTAGGTCAAATATGCCATTTCTCCAAGAGCTCCTTGAGCTGAATCTTGAGCTCATTAAGCTCATGGGTAGTCATCCTATATGGTGCTCTCGATACTGGTTCAGCTCCTGGCACAAGGTCTATGTGAAAATCCATTTCTCTAGGTGGAGGCATACCAGGGAGCTCTAAAGGAAATACATCTGTAAACTCCTGTAGGATAGGAAAATCATTGAGGGATGGCTCCCTCTCTGAATCCTCCTCTCTGTCACTAATGGTGATAGAAAATAGCTGACATCCCTTTTGCACACATCGCCTAAGCTTCATAGCAGAAATAATGCAAAGAGATACAGGTCTCTGCACTCTGGAGATCATCCTAGGAATACCTTTTTCATCCACACATTCTACCCTCTTCTTTCACAAATCCACCTTGGAACTATGGGCATAAAGCCAATCCATGCCAAGGAAAACATCATATGAACCTAGAGCGGTAATGTGTAGATTGGATGTCGTGGATATGTCTCCAATCTGAATCTGACAATTTTAGACCATGGAACTAACTGACACCTTGGCTCCTGAGGCTAACTCTATGTTATATTATGGTGACTGATCAGGAAAGTGATTTACCTTTTTGCAAGGCATGGGGGGTTCAGGGGAAAAGCCCCCGAGAAAAAAAAATTGAGTCTTATTTTCGGCCAATTTCTTGACCAACATGTTCTAACCCTAAAGTTGCATAAATTTGTATAAATTGGCTTAGGGTTAGGGTTTCATTATTAAGTTGTATGTTTTACGGTGGTATTGAGCTATGAGGGATCTATGCATTGTGATCTAATTGTAATCACTAGATAAGAATAATATTGGACTTTTCTATTTGGTGGACGTAGCCTAGGGATTGGGTGAACCACGTTAAATCTTTGTGTCTTGTGTTCTCTTCTGGTTTGGTTTATTATTCTCTGTTATAGTTTATATTTCTGCATGTAAATGTTATTTCTTCCTTGTTAACCCTAACAAGTGGTATCAGAGCTATGGTTGTTTTCATTTTTCCTCTATAGGAAGGTCTCACTGTTGAATGGGAGTCTCACGATCAAGTGGGAGTTATGGGAGACGAGGGTAGGCTAAAGGTTGAAAAGTTTAATGGGCAGAACTTTCAGTTATGGAAAATGCAGATGGAGGACTATTTGTATCAGAAGGATTTATGGAAACCTTTGGAAGGAGTGTCCAAGAAAGATCCAGCTATATCTCAAGAGGATTGGGACATTCTGGATAGAAAGGCACTGGGCAGCATTCTCTTATGCCTAGCTCAATCGATGTTGTTTAATATTATGAAATCAACAACAACTAAAGAGCTAATGGAATCCCTAGCAAAGTTGTATGAAAAGCCTTCCGCTTCGAATAAGGTATTTCTTATGAAGTGCTTATTTAATATGAAGATGGTAGAAGGTGGGTCAATGACTGATCATTTAAATGAGTTTAATATAGTTACTAGTCAATTATCCTCTATGAATATTAATTTTGATGAAGAAATTAGGGCTCTCTTGATTATGTGTTCTTTTCCAGAAAGCTAGAATAGCTTGATAATGGCCATTAGTAACTTTGTTTCTAATACGAACACCCTAAAATTTGATGATGTTATTGGTGTTATTATGAGCGAGGAAATTCATAAGAAAATCTCAGGTGTATCTACATCAGGTAGCATGTTGAATGCAAAAAGAAAAGGCAGAACAAGAGATAGAGGAAACAACTCTAGAAATCATGGTAAATCACAAGGGAAGTCAAAGGGAAAGAGGTCTCAATCAAGAGGACCTAGTGACTACTGGTACTATGGAAAACTAGGTCATAAGAAGAAAGATTTCTGGTCTTGAAAAAATAAAGAAGGAGACAAACAAGAAGGAAATAAGGAGGAAAATGTGGTAAGTAATAAATCTGACGATGATGTTTTGGTCCTTTCCCTTGAAAATGTTGATGATTCATGGGTTCTAGATTCAGGGGCTTCCTTTCATGCTACACCCCACAGGATTTATTTTATTGATTATGTCCAAGGTGATTTTGGGCTAGTTTATTTGGGAGATAATGAACCTTGTCAAATTGTTGGGAAGGGAAGAATTAAGATTAAGTTGTAGAATGAGAATCATTGGCTACTACAAGAGGTAAGACATGTTCCAAGGCTGAGTAGAAATTTAATTTTAGTAGGGCAACTAGGTGATGAGGGTTGCACAGTTACTTTTAATGATAAAAATTGGAAGGTCTCAAAAGGTTCCTTAGTAGTATAAAAAGGTGTGAAAGTAGGCACCTTATATCTTTGTACAGGCAATATTGTTCCTTCTACTTTAATTGTTACAAAGAAAAATGATTGTTCAGGAATAGTTGCTACAGTTGAGCAGGTTGAACATGAAATAGTTGTTGTGGATACAGAAACAACACTATGGCACAATAGACTTGGGCACATGAGTGAGAAAGGTATGAAATTACTTCACTCAAAGAAAATTTTACCAGGTCTGAAATGTGTAAATCTAGATTTATGTGAAAGTTGTGTGTATGGGAAACAAAAGAGAGTTAGTTTCTTGAAGGGTGGGAAGGAAAAGAAAGATGATAAATTAGAGCTTGTGCATACAAATGTATGGGGGCCAGCTCATGTATCTTCCCTTTGTGGCTCTCAGTATTATGTTACTTTCATTGATGATGCAACTAGGAAAGTATGGATTTATTTCCTTAGGAAAAAATCTGATGTGTTTGAAACTTTTAAGAAATGGAAAATCTTGGTTAAAAATGAGACTGGTAAAAGATTAAAATGTCTTAGATCTGATAACGGTGGTGAGTATTGCAGCAAAAAAAATGAAGATTATTGTTCCTCTAATGGTATCCATAAGCAGAAAATGGTCCCAAGAACTCCACAAGAAAATGGAGTGGTTGAACGCATGAACATGACAATAATGGAGCGTGAAAGGACTATGAGATTGCATGTTGGGCTCCCCTTAAACATGTGGGCAGAGGCTGTAAATACTTCTATTTATTTAATCAACGGAGGTCCCTCTACTCCTTTGGGTTGTGGTATTCCAAAGGAAGCATGGACTAGTAAGAAGGTAAGCTATTCTTTTCTCAGAACCTTCAGTTGTGAAGCATTTGCACATATAAATTTTGAAAATAGAACCAAGCTAGAAGAAAAATCAAAGAAATGTGTATTTGTTGGATATGGCATTGTTGAATTTGGGTATAGACTTTTCAAATTTGAAAACTGTAAAATTGTAAGAAGCAGGGATGTCATATTCAATGAGAAAGTGTTGTACAAAGATCTGTTGCAATAGCATGAGAATAAAGACATTGATTATGTAGAGTTGGATGATACTCCAAAAGATAATGTTCCAGTAATTCCTTATGCTCCGCAACAATAGTAACAACAAATACCACACACCCCAGTGAATGTTAGATGGTCAACAAGGCTAAGTAGACCTCCAGATAGATTTTCACCTTCTTTGTATTCTATTTTATTAACTGATGGTGGTGAACCTGATTGTTATAATGAAGCTATGCAGGTGGATAAAAAGCTTCAGTGGGAGTCTGCAATGACAGATGAAATGGACTCCTTGCTGAAAAATCAGACTTGGGATTTATGTAAGTTACCTATATGTAAATGGGCTTTGCATAATAAATGGGTTTATAAGTTGAAAGAAGAAGATGGAGGTAAGAAAAGATTTAAAGCCAGATTAGTCATAAAAGGATTTGCACAGAAACATGATATTGATTTTGATGAGATATTCTCTCCAGTTGTTAAAATGACTTCTATTTGTACTATTTTAAGTATTGTGGCTACTCAAGATTTTCATTTAGAGTAGCTTGATGTTAAAATAGTTTTTATTCATGGTGATTTGAATGAAGAATTATATATGGTACAACCACAGGGATTTGAGGTCAAGGGTAAGGAGAGTTTAGTGTGCAAATTGCAGAAAAATTTATATGGCTTGAAGCAAGCACCTCGACAATGGTATATTAAGTTTGATACTTTTATGAATGAGAATGGATA
>MU223320.1:176040-195662 GCA_018584345.1 Thuja plicata | reverse complement strand
ATAATTAATTGACTAAACATTCTACATTTTCACTTAATAACCTTTTTCCATTTCTGTACCTGATAACTATAACCGATTACATAATCAAAATATCATAACATATTTTTCCACTTGAATTTAAAATACTAAAATAATCATCATAATGCATGTGTATACCTAAAGCATCATAAAAATCACCGATGAAGTATACAAAATTAATCCTCACATGACATAAATGATACTAATAATGTCTAATCCATCAGATATAATGTCCCAAAATATCAAATCATAATGTATCAAAATAAGTGTATCAGATAAGCTATGATGGGTCGGGGTGAGGCCTCACAATATTATGCAAAGAGATTAAAGAAAGATTGGTAGATTATGTAAATTGGTCCTTATGAAGATAGAGATAGAAAGAGGTATGGTATTATTAAGTGTTTGAAATACAATGACCATTGTAAAGGAAAAACCACCTACAAGTAGCAATTATTTCTTGTTTTTAGTGGATAGTCATTAAAAGAAGGCAATCTAAAATCATAATGACTATTAAAACAGAATAAATGCACAGTCAAAAGACAATATAAGGATAGTTATTTTAGGATTTTTTGGAAGGGGCTCTCTAAAAATAGAATTGGAGCTTCTTGAGATTTTTTAGGAATACTTTAAAGCTGGTGGTTCCATGAATTTTGTATCCAGGTTTAGCTTGAAATTTTAAGCTCCAAAATTTAAAGAAGTTTGTGGTCTTAAGAATGCATATCTTTGTCTTGTATAATATGTGCAGTGATAAAAAAATGTAAAAAAATTATTTTCCCTCCAAAATTATTTATAATGAAAATATAAACTTAGATTTTTTGCAAGTGGAGATAACATTCCTAAGCTGGTGGGGCAATTTCTAGCCCCACCCCATTTTCACCCCCTTGAAAATGCAGGGCTAAAAAATAAGAGCTTCTATTTTAGGAAAAGAGTCCAAATAATTTTGTAGAAAAATAATCATTTCTTCATGAAACTTCCCCTTCCTCAAACATGGTGCTTAAGCCCCTCCCATAGAACCCCACCATTAGACAAATGTCTTTTAGGAAGATCAAATTCCATGTTTAGAGTTTGATATGCCTCAATATTTTAGGATGCCCAAATGATAAGTCCTTATAACCCTGTACATGCAACGTACACCTACCCAAGACTAAGTAAAAGGGTGATTGATAAAGGGCATGTTGTTCGAAGTAAAGGGTTTGAGTATATTAGATAGAATATGGCTTGTGGACATTTTTGTCACTAATGATGTTGTAGGAATGTCAATCCTTGAAATGCCATGGAAAAATCATAAAAGGTAGTCTATAAAATGTTATAGAGGGTAGCATAGTGGCATGTTTCAACACATTATGTTGTGTATGACTTGTAAGGGATGGATGAATGGACGGACAGTTATGTACCTTTCAATAAGATAGGTCAAAATGTAAATCAAAGAGACATTCCACAAGACAATTTTTTATATCCTATCAAATATTTAAAGGAGGGAATGATCAACATGTATGTGATAATGTCAGTAATGACCTCTAAAAGGTGTGGTGATGGCTAATGTTGAGTGCATTGTATGTATTGCTTGATAGTAATTTTTTTGGAAAAAATGGAGGCTATTATCCTTGAGATACCAAGGGTTATTCATGGATTTTGTCCTTGTGCAACTTATCATATTGGAATGTACCTTGATTAGGTACAATACTAAGTGTGTTAAAGGTCTCAATCCTTATGATGTTGTGGCTTTCATGAACATTGATTGTAGAGAAATAGGAGACAGGAATAATCGCTAACACTCAACAAGGTACAATCATGTGGGAGCATACAATGAAAAAGGATAGTCTAGGAGGATAGTTTAAGAAGACAGTGTATGCATGTCAAGAGGCTCTACATTATATTATGAGTGAAAAATATGAAAGAAATAGTTTATGACATATTTAATGACCAAAGGAAGCCCTAGTGATGGAGGGAAATTTGGAAAACTCTTCAACAATGTGGCACCACATATGATAGTGGTGAGTGCATAAATCCAAATAAGAACAAAATGAGGGGAGTTAGCCCCAAAATGTATTTGAAGTCCATAGACAAGAACCTAGTAAGATGATATTCAATAGGGGATAAAGATTAAGAAACAAGTTCATTTATGAGCAAGGTTTGGGTGATTAAAAGACAGTGATAGTGACAAGTCAAAACATGAAAAAACATTATGAAACTAAGAAATAACACTCAAATGGAATGGAAAAGTAGTATAGTGATAGACCTATCTAAATAAATATTAAGACATCATGGATGAATATATGTGACAATGGTAGGATAAGGTCAGTGAGATCCATTTTCAAGCTTATGATATCGATGATAATCAGAAGGAAGCCCTGAAGATTCATAGGTGTCATTCCACATAAACCAAGAGATGACAATATAGAAGACAAGGAACCATGAGGCAACTTAAAGGTACATGATAAAAGCTATTAAAATACCTAAGAAGAGTAGTTCCCAAACGATAGTGTTTATATGACGGTAGACATTAAGGTAAGGGTGACAAATGAAAAAATAAAGACAAGTGTGCACTTTAGAGAAATAAAATATACATAGTCATTATACTATTTTTTTCTAAACCCAAAGCAAGAATAGACTACAAAATGATGATAACAAAGATTTGATTACATAGAAAATTGGTAGTGGAGTTGATATTGCAGGGAGATGAAGGTCGTATTACTTATGATGTGTGATAAAATCTTCTCCCTTGAAGGTCTCCTACACCTCCCAAGGAGTTATAACTATCTTGATCTCCAAAAAAACATGTCATATAAACATGAATAAGAGAGTTTATAGTTGTTTGAATAACTTTAAATTCCAATACTATGGTTCCAAGTATAGAGGGGCTAGTTATGAGCAGTTGACATTAGTTTTCAAGCATCTAGGAGAAGTTGCAAACATATTGGAGCCTTTGTAGGAGCAAGATAGAGGAAAGGAGGTGGAAAAGGTCAATATTCAATTTACCAATACTACCCTAAAATATTTTCTACAGTCAAACAAGGGAAAGAAGTTTCCAAGAACTAAGTTTTTTGTTTGACCTAGCAACCAAGACATTTATGCCAGTCACTTTTCCTTCAAAGGATGATGCTACATGGTAAGGAGTAGTTAGTGTAGCCTCTAAGATCTTTCTTGATAAAACCATTGTATGTAAATCAGACAAATCGTTATTTGTGACTAAAACAATATTTAATTTTCATATTTTCAAAGCACTACTAGTTCAATTTAAAATAATGTACAAACTATAATCAACTTTTTATCAGGAAAAGAGCTGATTTTTATTCTCTCATATGCTTATTGTGTGTGGTTGCAAACGATAGATGCAGTTTTTGTGATAACATATGTAAAAGTTTCATTCTTGAAAAATTTTATGAAAAAATAATATCATACAAATTATAGGTTGTTTTGATGATTTCAGTGGTATCTAGTTGTGAAAACACTTGGTTTCCTTCAGTAAAATTGGTGTTTCTTTGACAAGACTGATTTGTGGCAATTAAAAAATGGTAAATGTGTTATAATTACAAAATGGAGACTTATTTATAAAAGGGTTTTTTTTGATCTAGTTGATGAGTATCTAGAAATTATATCAAGTCTTGAGGATTCAAAAATATCAAAGTTTTAATACTATTTGTGTTCTTTTTATGTTGATTGTGATCAAATTGGTAAAGGCAGAAAGAATAGATGTCTACTATCTTATCATTGAAACCAAAATGTGTAAATGGTGTATTGGCATGTAATAGGCATGATTGAAGTTGTAAATACCCATGTGAATTTAAATTGGGTCAAGTAATAGAGCCTTGGAATCAGTATATGAACAGTTTTATCAAATTTGATTTGTCATAGTCATACACTAGACTGCGTGAATGTGTTGTGATACCCTTTTATGTTAAATGATCATTTATTAATTATTCTCATATCATTAAATCTATGTTGAGGGTGATACAAGCCAAATTAACTACTATGTTTTTGATTAAGGTAAAAGAAGGTTTTGAAGGGAACCCCGAAACCCTTTAACAAAACAAAGAAAGGAAAGGCAAAAAAAGCCCCACGAGCAACAGACTGGCCCAAGGATGGGAACAATCAATAGAGGGTCAAAACCCAGATTTAGCAACAATTACATTCAAGACAAAAAGCACAAAAGAACAGCTGGAAAGAAAATAGAGAGGAAACCCGCCAGCACCAAAATCAGAGCAAAGATTTCAGAAGGCTTTCAGATTCCACCAGCTGAGTCTTCATAGTCATCACATTCTCTCTCAGCTTCTGGAGGTCCGGATCTTCATTCTTCTGCACCAAATTAACTACTATGTTAAAGAGATTAGGTTTCACTATAAAGAGTTAGAGATAATCACTATTGGTTTTTAAGTGGAATATTAGACCAAATATTGTCTAAAGAAAATTAACAATTTCTTGGGGTTTATGGATTATGTTGATATGAATATATTACAAGGTAATTATATTCACAATATCCCACATAAAATCATTTTAACCTTTCTAATTCATGATTGGGCTCAATCAATTGAACTATACCCATGTTGCTAGATTCACTTAGAAACCCAACTGATCTTGGTCAGACCTGAACCAGATCCATACTTTTCACGTCCCATGTCCAAAACCCTATTCCAAAATTTTAATAAACTATTGAAATGTTAGACCACGACACAAATTAATAATGTATCATCAGCAAGGTGAGTGATATCATCCTTTCACAATTAATTATCATACCTGGAATATAGAACTATGGTCTCTAAAGATCAACATAGTGTTGTGTTAACTGTCAGATTCCTGCTCTATTTTTTTTGGAGATTCATTTAGTCACAATTAATTTACTCATTAAGTAATCCCAAAACTTGTGCAGCTTCATCGAAAATTGCAGCATCTTTTTCCATTTCATTGTTCACAAAAACAATTTCAAATCTCACTCCCATAACTATCAGAGTATCTCTATAAAAAAAAATTGATTTTTAAGAAAGTTTTGAAAATCCTGAATTAGTTTTCTTTCTCTGTGGTTGTATTTTCCAACGACATATTTGTATTTTTTATCTTAATTTTGGTGAATCTAAGGCTACAATTGTCACGATAAGTGTCCTTACATGACATCTATTTCAGCATTTTTCTTTCATCACTTCTTACATTGAAATCTTCTAAACAACACTGTAACTCTCTTTTCTCTATGACCTCCAATGAATCATAGGTTTGTTTACATTCTATGTAACTTGGTCTTAATAATATTTTAGCATCATTTTTTTCTATAATTCCTTATGCTTATTCTATGATGCCTTGGTGTACATCTAAAATATACTTCATATAATCTTCCCTCTAATGATTTCTTCTTAAGATATAAGATGATATTGCCTACTTTCCCTCTCCTAAATATTAACCTTGAAATATCTTCAAGGCAATTGATGTTGCACATATATTCCTTATTTTCTACTTCTTTCCTTTTTTAGTCAACAACAATATTAATGCCATATACAGGCTCACCAAAATGAACAATATTTTCCTCTAATAAGATGTTACTATGTTGAATGTTCAATTGCCTTGGTTCATTTTGCAATTTTTCTATGTTTAAGTATTTCAATTTGGTATATTATACTGAAACATCATTTCATAACTAGCATTTCAAGTTCTATATAACTAGTTCACTGAAGACTTCCAACATACTTGTGATATTTTTTTTCTTACATACCACAAATTTTTCATGTATAGCCCAATTTTTTTGCTTGTGAAGAAAGACCATGTCAAATAATATCAACAAAGAAAAAAATAAGGAGACACTTGCTAGATTGTGGTCTAAATTCAAAAGAAAAGGTGATGGAAAATATTATTGTCCCTGCAAAAATTTTAAGGGCTTAAAGACACAAAGACTTATAATCAGAATAGCTAAGAAACATTTTAGGCAGCATGAAACATTGAAGGGGCCATGATTATCATCAATTGGTTAGTTGTTCATTATATTATTTTAACAATTTATATACATAAGAAATCACTTGATGATGAGATCATGATCATGGTTTATTTATGCTCATCATTTTCATATAGGTAGACCTCTCGAGGGCACATGTTATGGACCACAATAACCTACAGAATGTGGATTTCCAAGTGGAGGAACATGGAGATGTTAATATCAAAGTTGAAGATAATGATCTCATGGAAGAAGATGATGGTATTGGTGCAACTGATCATGTGCTAGAAACAAGAATTGAAGATGATGGTACTAGCACAGATGATCATGATGATCAAGATGACCTTGATGTTGTTCATGATATACCTCTACTTGAGAAGGTATACAAGCCCCTTTACGAAAGCTCCCAAAAAACTCTTCTCTCTTATGTATTTTTTTTGGTGAACTTGAAGGTTGTGAATGGTTTATCCAACATAACAATCTCACGTATGTTTTTGATTAAGGTAAAAATAGGTTTTGAAAGGTACCTGAAACCTTTTACAATAGGAGATTAAAGATAATCAATGAGAGCCCTTAAAAACATGATATGCCTACTTCGAGAAAAATATCAGGACCCAAACAAATAACCCAAAACCTGAAGAAATAGAAAACCAGAAAAAAAAAGCACAGTTACCAGCTAAACTACTAGCAAAAAACTAGCAGACCCTCTAGCATAGCTCCCAGCTTAATGCATTTTTTCATAGGCTTCCTCAGCCTCTTTCCACATGTTTTCCATCAAGTCAATAGACTCCTTCAGCTTTAGCATCTTGTTATGGATCTCAAGAAATTTTCTTTTGACTCCTCTACGAGTTCTAGAACTCGGGCCCCCACTCTCAATATCACCCTCCACTGTGAAAGTGGTTCTTTCCAGCAGACTCATTTCTAGGTAGGCGTATAAAGCTTTGAGGTTCTAGATAGAAACTTTCAGCCCTTCATTACTATATTTCAAAATGATATTTATCATGTGCCCATTACGACTAATCTGGGCTTTCATCTCATTGAATTTATCTTCCATAATTTCATTAACCCTAACAGTAAGGTCATCATCTTTATTTTTGTTGTTTACCTTAATCTTCATCTCCTTCTCCATTTCTGCCATTCTGGAGTTGAGAGGCTCCATAGCTTCTTGCATGTTCTTGAGGTGCAATTTCATCATATTCATTTCCTCCCCAATCCACTTCTCCATGTTAGCCCCATAGTCCTCTGTAATTTTTAGGATTCTCTCATCAGCCTCAAAACCCACCATTTTGTAGTCGGAGTCAAGTTTTTGTTTTTTCTTCTTCTTACCTTCTTTCCTCAGGCTTCTATTCTCCTCCATTTTAGTTTCCTTGTTCTCCTCCTCCTCTTTTTCTTTTTCATCCTCTCCATCTTCGTTCTCCTTGTTTTCAGCTTCCTCATTCTGCTTGAGGTTGTCCACTTCCTTCTCCCTGTTCTCATCTTCCTCATATAGATTAATGTCTTCCGCTTCTATGTTATCATCCTCTTTATTGGAGACCTCATCGTCTTCAGCCTGGTTCATCTTGGGGTTTCCTGAGTCAACCTCATTTATCTCAAGCTCTTCCATTTTTTCCTCATCCTGGGTTTTATCCTCTTCATTGCTCTGGGTGTTAGGGCTATCCTCCGTCTCTTCCTTAATGATCTCCTTTTTCTTGATCTTTCTGTGAACCCTCTTCTTAGTTTTCACTTTCTTAATATCTCACGTATGTTAAGGTATGTCCTATAGATCATATTTTTCATCTATTTTAGTTGTAATTTCATTATAGTTAATAAAGTTTGAATCATGTACCATTAATATTCGTTATATTAAAAAAAAAAAAAATCATAGATTGATAGGTGAGTTATTTACCACCATCAAACATTCTACCTTGCTCATATCGATAATTATCTTCCATAATGAAAGATATTGGAATGGAGTATCAAACAATAGATGCATGTCCCAATAATCATATTATATATCATAAAAAACATGAATTTTCAAAAGAATGCCATGAATTTCATATCAGTATATATTGAACAAATCAAATAAAAAAGGTGCCTCGCAAGGTTCTTCATTATATTCTCATTATATCATGTCTGCAGCGATTATTCAGGTGCACTAGCTTGACACAATCTATGGATTACCATGCACACAATAGAAGTCAAGATGACATTATGTGAATTCTTGCAGATGGTTCTGCCTTTAAGGACATAGAGGAAAAGTTACTACACTTTAAAGAAGAACCTTGTAATCTCAAGCTTTCATTGCTAACGGATGATGTCAATCTATTTGGAGAGTTGAGATATGCTTTGATACAGGAGGATCCTCCATAATCGATCAAAATTGATGGTGAAAAAAATAATGGTTTCAAATTCTTATTAAAATTAATTCATATTATAGAGATCGTCAAGAGATTTCCAACGCATTTTGAATGGATTCAAACAGACATCGTATGCAAAAGTTATGGCCTTCGAAAGATGAATGCTTCACACGTGGCACACTGACATATTGACATGTGGAATGATGTGGATGACACATGGCATGGTAAAATAATGACACATGGACAAAAAGGTAATTCAATTTAATAACCTAGTAAGTTGGATTTGAACCCACAACCTACTCAAGATAATTCATTATTTTTACCATTACTCCACATGCTTTTACGGGCTCATTTAAATTTAAAGTTGATGATAAAGTTGTATTTAATGAAAAAGTGCATTGGGTGAGATTTGATCCAAAAATCTACCCCACAACAATAAACATCTTTACCAATTCACCACACATGTGGACATTGGACTAAAATGGGACCACTTTATCTTTATTGTATAGTCCAATGCTGGAGGAAAAAGTCAATGAAAGATGCTCACATGTGGATTTGAACCAACAACCTCATAAACATGAGGATAAGCTTTATCCATTGCACCAAATATGTAGATGCGTTTGAATCCAGGTGAAAATGTATTTAAACTATATCTTTTTAAAAAATGTAAAATTAAATTTAATAAGAAGACTTGAACTTGTGACCTTGCCTATATAAGGGTTGGGTATTGCCATTGTAATACACACCTACTTGTGGTAGAGAAGTGCCCATAATTTATTTGTATAAGCAGTTTTGCAGAAGTAAAGGTTTTTTAATAGCCTTTTTAGTTGTAGGAAGAATTTTTTATAAACTCTAAGTGAGTTTATATCTTCCTAGAAGAATCCAGAAGACTATTTGCAGGTTGTTATTGTATGAAGGAAATTTGATGTATTTTTTCATCAATTATTAATGGATCGATTGCGCCTTTGAAGTGGACCTGAAGACGTAGCCCTTAAGGGGTGAACTTAGTTATCAACTTGCAGTGTATGGTCTCTTTGTTATTATGATTATTACTCAATTTTAAGTATTTAAGTTACTTATTGAATGTTATTTATTCAATAAAGTAGATATAAAAATTTAAAGAAAATGTTGAAATTCAAATTAGTGTAAAAAAGGAGTTTTAGCACTAATTTTGGATCAAGTTGGTATCAGAGCAGTTGATCAAGGATTTGCAAGCACTTTTGTTGAATTCTAACTAGGTCTAAGCTCAAGCATGGAGAAGGATTGCTTAAAGAGTATAATCCTGAGATTGGTACAAGACACACAATTCCATGAAAAGTAATGGAAGACATAGGAGAAGAAAGCCTTGATTCTGATATGGCATTTTGGCAAGCGTTTCTAGACATGATGGCCACGGTGGAAGAGTTGTACAAAGAATGAAGGAAATATGGATAAGGCACTAGTAAATTGAAGGATGAAGGAGTTGGTGGAGACTCTCTTCCAAGTCCTTTTCTTCCTTCCACATCTTCTTCTCAACCTTCATCTCCATCTCAGAAAAGGGATCTAGAAAAGGCTGATTTTAAATTACCTTTGTTAAAATTAGATGTAAATTTGATTTTCCAATGTATAATGGTGAGCTTAATGCATAAATGCTAGATAATTGGATTAAGTAGATTGAAGTCTACTTCAGGTTTCAAAGCATTGAGGATGAAGGATCCAATATTTTTTTAGCTACTCTTTGACTAGGAGGTGCTACATTTATATGGTGAGAGAGTAAGATTCAAGAAGATCTTCACATGAAAGGTAAAATGTAATCTTCTTGGCATGAATTTACATCTGCATTAAATAATCAATTTTATCCATTAGGACACATGCAACAAGCATTAATGGATTGGCAAAATCTAAGACAAGGTAAAGGACAAAGTATGCAATATTATACACAAGAGTTTAGAAAGAGGGCATTAACATTGAGAATTCTTCTATATATACAAGAAACTCTTTTGAAGTATATTGGTGGGTTACATAATTATTTGAGACATACTATTCTCATGTTTAACCCAACTAATTTTGATGAGGTTTATGTCCAAGCTACTCACATTGAGTTAAGAGGAAAGAATGTCCATGAGAACTTCTCCAAGAAGCCAGATCTAGCAGTCACAAGAAAGCACAAAGGAAAGGGAAAGGTCAAAAGAGTAACTATGATGAAGAAATAAATTGAGAAGCCCACATTTTCATATTGAAAAAAGGAATGAAATGAGGAGGCCAAGTGTTGGAGGCTTCATCCAGAACTCAAACCCAAAAGGTCTGGGAACAAGAGGGGTGATAAGAAGACCACTATTGTAATCCAACAAGATCTTGGATCAAATTCAGGTGATGAAACCAAGATCATGGCCATGGGTTTGTAAGGTATTTCTTCTGTTGCTATTTCTAGCTCTAGTATTCATTATTCAAAATATGAAATTGTGCATTATGAAAGGAAACAAAGTGAGCTATTTCATATTAGAATCATCTCAAAACATACAAAAATTGATACACTTTTTTAGAATGGTTCACAAGCTAATCTTATTTCTGAAGTTGTTAAGACATTGGGACTTGAAACTAAGCCTCATCCAAAACCATATCCTTTAGGATGGGTATGTGAAAATGCTAAGTTGCAGGCGTCTAAACAATGTAAGCTTAGATTTGCAATTACATCTAAATTCACTGATGAGGTAGAGTTGGATGTTGTACCACTAGATATTTGTGGGATTGTTTTGGGAAGTCCATATTTGTATGATAGAAAAGCTATCTTCTATAGAGAGGATAACAATTATCATCTATTAAAAGATGGGATTGAGTATATTGTGAGAGCTCATCATGTGAAGACTAATTTGTCTCTTGTTACTACAGGAAAAATGAAGAGACTTGTAAATGCTAGAAAATGCTATAAAATGCTTTGTACTCATGATTTTAAATTCAAACAATGAGGATAAATAAAATACTTTCAAAGTATGTGATCCTAAACATAAAGATGAGTTGGTTAAGATTATTTCTAACTATGATGAGTTGTTTCAGGAACCTCAAGGATTACCTCCCAAGAGAGAGATACAACATGAGATTCAATTGCAGCAACATGTCCCTCTTCCTAACATTGGTATGTACAGGTTATCAATTATTGAGAATGAAGAAATCAAGAAGCAAGTGCAAGAGTTACTTGAGAAAGGCGTCATTCGACCAAGTAATTCTCCATTTGGATCACCTGTTGTGCTAGTACCAAAGAAAGATGGTATGTGGAGAATGTGTACAGATTTTTGGGCATTGAACAAGACCATGGTGAAGAATCGTTACCCTCTTCCTCATATTGATGATTTGTTAGATCAATTAAGGGATGCAATATATTTCACTAAGTTAGACTTAAGAAGTGGTTATCATCAAATTAGAATTTCTGAAGGTGATATTTAGAAAAATGCTTTTAAAACAAAACAAGGTTTGTTTGAATGGTTAGTTATGCCCTTTGGGATTTGCAATGCTGCTGCCACATTCATGTGAGTTAGGAATGATGTATTTAGGTCATTCATATATGATTTTGTAATAGTCTACTTAGATGATATACTGATTTTTAGTAAAAACTGGGAATATCATGTAATACATGTTAGGAAAGTCTTAGATGTTTTGAAAAAGGAGAAATTATGCCTTAAGATGTCCAAGTGTGAATTTGGAAAAACATCTTTAGTTTATTTAGGCTATATTGTAGGGGGTGGTGAATTGAAAATTGGTCCTTCTAAAGTTGAAGCCATCAATAAATGGCCTAAGCCTAATAATGTTACTGAAGTTAGGAGCTTCGTAGGAGCAGTTCAATATTGGAGGAAGTTCATTGCTAAATTTTCATTTATTGCATCTCCTTTACATTCTTTGACAAGTACTAAGAAGGTCTTTTAGTGGGGAGAAAAAGAACAAAAATCCTTTGAAAATTTGAAAGAGAAGATTGGTACAGCCCCAGTTTTGGCATTGCCACATTTACAACAACCATTTGAGACTAAAACTGATACAAGTGACTATGTCATGGGAGTAGTGTTAATACAATGAAGGAAGCTAATTTGTTACCATTCTGAGACTTCCAGTGGTGCATTGAGAAACTATCCTACTTATGACAAAGAATTGTATGCTTTGGTTAAGAGTGTGAAGAAGTGGAAACATTATTTGATGGGAAAAGAGACAATCATCCATATAGATCATCAGCCTTTGCAATATCTTCAATCACAATCCAACCTACAAGAGTCACAACATTTCTGGTGGATGGGATTCTTCCAAAAATTCCATTTGGTCATCAAGTATAAGAAAGGTACACAAAATAAAGTTGTTGATATGTTATCAAGACCTTCTATTAAAGCATCCATAATTCTACAAAACAATTCTTTAGATCATGAAATTTATATTGAACAATATGCTAGAGATGAAGATTTCAAGGATGTATATGAAACACTAATCCATGGTAATCAAGTAGAAGAATTAGATTATCATGTTCATGGTAAACTAATTTATCATCTTGGTAAATTGTGTATTCCAAGGGATGAAAGAGCACATGTAATCAGAGAAGCACATACTTCTCTCATTTTTGGTCATTTTGGTGTAGGTAAAATAGTATCTCAGTTGCAACATTATTGTTATTGGCCACAGATGAAAGAAACTATGTCCAATTATGTAAAGGGATGTGTCATGTGTGAAACTAGCAAGCCCAGTAACAGAAAATAAGGTTTGTACATGTCACTTCCAGTAGCTTCTCTTTTATGGGAAAGTATATATATGGATTTTTTAGGGGGACTACCTATGTCTAAAAAAGGGCATGACTACTTGTATGTGGTAGTAGATAGATTTAGAAAAATGTGTACCTTGGTTCCTTGTACAAAGCAGATTATAGGAGAGAAGACTGTGCATATATTATTTTAGAATGTTTGGTTTCATTTTTGTTTTCCAACATCCATTGTATCTAATCAAGATTCTCGATTCCTTGGGGAGTTTTGGTCAACTTTGTGGAGATTAATGGATACCAAGCTTTAGAAAATTCTTTCTTTTCATCCACAGACTAATGGACAGACAAAAATGGTCAACAGGAAAATAGTACATCTACTCTGAGGATATTGTAGCAAGCATCCTAAGCTTTGGGATGAATATTTGCATTATGTACAACATGCCTACAATCATTCCATACATTCTTCTACATAGAGGTCTCCTTTTGAGACATGCTTTGGTTATTTGCCTAAGTCTCCTTTGGATTTTGTTTTTAGGAAAGATTCAGTAGAGGATGGACATAGTGATGTAGAAAAAGCCGCAAAGTTCATCTAGAAGATCAAATTAGTTCACCAAGCTATGCAGGAACAATTGGAGAAGAGCCAAGCCAAGTATAAGGCTAGGTATGACAAGCACCGAGTTGATCATCATTTCCAAGTTGGTGATCAAGTTTAGTTATACATCAGCAAATAATGTCTTATGGGTGAAGGTAAAAAGCTCAAACCAATCAGGTATGGTCCATTTACAATTATGGAAAAGATTGGTAATAATAATTTTTGGTTAGATTTACCTCCATATATGTAGATGTATTCAGTATTCAATTTTGAAAACTTGAAGCTATATGAGCCTCCTATGATCTTGGATCAAGGTGAGAATGTTTCAGTTCCTTATATTGATGATTTTGCTCCTAAATATCTTGATAAGTTACAGGAAGATGTTATTCTTGACAAGAGGATTAGAAATTCACAAAGAGATGATGTGGAATATATTTGGGTAGGAGTGAAAGGAATACATCCAATTAAAACATGATCTATGGAAATCAAAAGAGTGAGGGAACTATACCCTCACTTGCTTTCCGAATAAGATCAAACTTTTGGTGGTCCAAAAGCTTCTTAGTGGGGAGGATTGATCTAGGAGGATCCTTCATAATAGATCTAAATTGATGGTGAAAAAAACTATGGTTTCAAATACTGATTAAAATTACTTCATAGTATAGAGCTCGTCAAGATATTTCCAACACATTTTGAACGGATTCAAATGGACATCGTATGCAAAATTTATGGTCTTCAAAAGATGAATGCATAACATAAGTACATTCACACATGGCACACTAACATATTGACATGTGGAATGATGTGGATGACACGTGGCATCATAAAATAATGATACATGGATAAAAAGGTAATTCAATTTAAAAACCTAGTAAGTGGGATTTGAATCCACAACCTACTCAAGATAACTTATTGTTTTTACCACTACTCCACATGCTTTCACGTGTAGTATATGGGCTCATTTAAATTTAAAGTTGCATTTAATGAAAAAGTGCACTAGTTGATATTTGATCACACAACCTACCCCACACTAGAAAACACCTTTACCAATTATTGTGGACATTGGATTTAAATGGGAGCACTTTATCTTTATTGCATGGCCCAATGCTGGAGGAAAAAGTCAATAAAGGATGCTCACATGTGGATTTGAACCAATAACCTCATAAATATGAGGATAATATTTATTTGTTGCACCAAGCATGCAAATGTGTTTGAATCAGGGTGAAAATGTATTTAAATTATATATTTTCAAAAAAGGTAAAATTAAATGCAATAAGAAGACTTGAACTTGTGACCTTACCTATATAAGGTTCGGGTATTGCCATTGAAATACACACAAATTTCTAGTAGAGAAGTGCCCATAATTGATTTGTATAAGCAATTTTAGAGAAGTAAAGGTTTTTAATAGCCTTTTTAGTTGTAGGGAGAATTTGTATAAACTCTAAGTGAGTTTATATATTCCTAGAAGAATCCAGAAGACTATTTGCGGGTTGTTGTTGTATTAAGGAAATTTGATATATTTTTTTTATCAGTTATTAATGGATCAGTTGTGCCTTTGAAGTAGACCTGGAGATGTAGCCCTTAAGGTGTGAACTCTGTTATCAACTTGTAGTGTATGGTCTATTTTTTATTATGATTCTTTCTCAATTTTAAGTATTTAAGTTACTTATTGAATGTTTTTTATTAAGGTAAAAATAGGTTTTGAAAGGACGTTGAAACCTTTTACAAAAGAATACTAGAGATCAGAATCATAAGCCCATTAAAAACATAGAAATCCTTCTACGAACAAAAATCAGGACCCTGATAAACTCCCAAGACCCAAAAAAGGAAGGTAAAGAACTGCCAAAAAAATGCACAGTTTCCAGCACAATTTCTAGCACAACTTCCAGCAAAGTTTCCAAAATAGAAAAAAGAAACTACATCATACTTTGGTAGGCTTCCTCCATCTCCTTCTACATTTCTTCCATCTTGTCAATGGAATCCTTCAGCTCTTTCATCTCTTTAGGAATCTTTAGGACTTTCCTTTTAATGCCACTTTGGGTTCTAGACCTTGGACCTGAGCTCCCTGCCTTGTCATCAATGGTAATTGTTGTATTTTCTAGCAGGATTCTTTCCAGGTAAGCATATAATGCTTTCAGGTTCTGAACAGAAACTTGAAGCCCTACATTACTGTGTTTGAGAATGATACTTATCATGTGCCCGTTGTGGCTGATTTTCTTTTTCATATCTTGCATCTTTTCTTCCACAAGAGCGTTGACTCTAGCATTGATCTCCTCATCATTGTTGTTGTTTTTAACTTTAATCAGTAGGTCCTTCTCCATTTCATCAATCTTGGATTTGAAGGGCTCCATAGCTTCCTGCATCTCTGTCAGGTGTTGCTTCATTGTCTTCATCTCCTCACTAAGCCAGTTCTCCATACTCGCCCCGTGGTCCTCTTTGCTTTTAGGAATTCTTTCATCAATATCAAATCCTACCATTTCAGGATCCATTCTTTGTTTCTTGTTATTCCTAATTTCAGCCTTCAAGATCAACTACTCAATTTGATCCTCATTGCCCTTGCCATCATTCTTTTTCTCATCCTTTTCATCTCCCTCTTTTTCTTCTCCATCTATTTTCATCTCTTGGTTCCCAACTTCATTATCCCTATTCTCATCATCATCAGTCATTGTTAGAAATTAATCTTTACTTGCATTATGTAAGTAGGAGATTCCTATGGAATCCCTACACCTATTTTGTCCTCTTGTGAGGATAATTCATTTTATGTATCTTTTATTATCCCTTGGTTGTATTATTTAATTGGGATAAACCAAGGTATCCCTTAGATTCCTCCTTAAGAGGAAATAACACAAGTGGCACACACTTTATCAAATGTGGCATACATAGATATGGGAGTTACCATGCAACTCCTTTCACACATCTCTATTAAAGAGATGTCTCTTCTTCTCTCTTAGACTAATGAGGTTTTCTCCTCTTCTCAACTTATTGTATGAGAAATTCGCTCTCTCTCTCTCCTCTTCTTAGGCTTTTCATGTCTCATTCATAATGTCACAAGGGGTTTTCTTTACTTTCCCCTTTCAAATATCTTGCCTTCTTGTGTTGGATCTTAAAGCTTTCTCTCTCCTTGTTTATGGTAATACTTTTTCATGCATTCTCTTGCTTAGATTCTTTCCTGGTTTTGTTTATTTTTTTACCTTATTTCTTTTCATTTTTAACATGGTATCAGAGCGGTTTAATCTTTGTTTTTGAGTGTTTGCATGAAGGTAAGATTCGAAGGAGACTCTTCAGAGAGTGTTTGAAAATATCAAAAAAAAATTTGGGGTTTGGCTGGTTTACTGCCAAACCCAGTTTATCTATTAATTCATTATTTTGTTTGTGCAGGTTTTACAATAAATTCTATCTCTGGTTTTAAATATGTGCATGTAGACATTTAGTATAAGTGATTCTTTGCTAGTTCTCTACAAAAAATTTCATATGTATCTAACTCCTTGCAGGTGGTTTATTTCTGTTTTTTACAGATTTCATATTTTATCTCTGGTTATTAAAAATTTCATATTCTAAATCTAATGTGTCTTGCAGTTATTTTATATCCTTTGTTTTTTCATTTATGTTTGTATATCGTATTTACATCTGCAGGTTTATCTTATTATTATTATTTTTTTCTTTCTATCTGTTGTTCAATCTCCTTTTCAAACTCATATCTGGGAAATACTGAAAACATTTTCATCCTTCTGTATGAATCTCTATTGTTTTTAAAAATATATATATAGTTAATCTACTGTTTATTTGGTTTTGAAAGCTGCATTCTTTTCAAATGAAAGCAACTTTCTCAGATTAAATGCATTGTATTGTTGTTCTTCTAACTTTTTAATCTATTATACCTACGTTGCACATTGACTCTTCTTTTGCGCAGCATATAACCCTCAATCGTGGGCACGAATCCATCTTCTCCTTACAAGATTCTTGAAAATCTGTCCCAGAAACACCCTTGGCCCTTTGCCAGGTCTTACCAGACTCCATCATTCTAACACTTTCATGTCCATGAGAATCCTTGGACATACCACGATCATAAATTACAAAACCCATCTTCCTTGATTTCGAACCCAAAGACCCAGATTTGTCTTTGGCATCCATCTAGGGTGCCGACAGAGCTGTCGACAAAATGTTGGATTGCCAATGAAGAATCCCCATCTTTGAATCCTTTGCAGTACCAAATAAACTTGTTGATTGAACTTTCTTTCATGATTCAATGCCTCTATCTGCTGACCATATTCATGTCCAATGGCTTGCACTCTGGCCAAGAATGCTTCCAAATGTTGATTATGGACTTTCCATGCATTGGTTCCATATTGCATCATTAGGTCTAGATTTTCAAGCCTTATTGTTTGGTGCTGAAGTTGACTTTGAGCATTGTGGAGAGCATTCTTCCAGGCAGTCACATCGTTCCGCTTGCTCACAGGAGGTGGCTCTAAACCATAGCGTGACATGGCTATCGTATGAGGAGGCTTTCCAGCACGTAGGCGCTCATACTCCTTTGCAGTCATCCCGCATCATTCTTTTCTTCAAGCAGTCTTCTCTATCTCTAGGATAGTAGGATTCATAGAGCCCATACGGGGGCCTTTAACTCTTCCACACCAAATCACCCGAGTCTTGGAGGGAGAAACACAACCATTGTTGGTGGTAAAACCCTTGGCCATAGCCCTTGACAGTCTAGAGCCCTACGTCAAAACCCCTAGCCGCGACAACATGCTAATGCCCTTTGTTTAAGCTATTGCCCTCTGTCTTGCTCAGCGGGCTTGTCTTCAAAGTTGATTGCTAATGATTTTCTGTGATACACATTTATGCAAAATCCTCCACTGTACACTGCGAAAGGGATTCCCGTCAAGTGCTGTTGCACACAGACAGCAGCTATTCAATAGCATTGCCTCAAATTATGACTATTTGAATGATCTGCTAAGCCTTTGGACAACATTCATGGGCAACTTCCTGGATTGAGACTGTTTAAGAAAATGACAAAATTTTGCTTTCGTGGGACAACATTTTGGCAGTTTATGGATTTGGATTCTCAGTGAAAGCATTGCAAACAGCAAAAAGCAAAAAAAATAGACTTTTTGCATGCCTCTCACAACTGTCTCTCTGACTCTGCTATTCCTTTATTTGCAATGTCATATAGTCATTATTCTTTATAACGTGTTTTTGTAGGATATTTGCAGGTTATCATTTCTTTATCTTATATCTGCCTTCAGTTATGACAATATGATTAATAATTGGTTCTTATGTAGGTTACAGCAGCAGCTATTATCACATAGCACTATTTATATCTTCAATCTGCATATTTTCTATTTTTTTGTTTTGCAGGATACTCCTTTGTTGAGAGTTGCAGAATTATTCATTATAACGTTTATTTAGTTTGGCATCATTTCATATCAGATTATTATTCTAACTTTTTGCAGGTTAATCTCTTTTAAATTTATATATATTCAGGTTATTTAAATAAATATAACTTTAAAGGTAGTAAAATTTGTTTGAGTTGAAATAAATTTTTTTTATATTTTTATTACTTATTTTATTTTTATTTTTAAAAAAAAAAGATTATTATTCAAATCGGATGGTTGTTCTAAAGAAAAGAATTTCAATTCATTTAAATAGGGGTACTATTATGTCTACATTAATTAGTTGTAACTCTCATTTATGAAATGTCCTTTTTTAATTTATTTTTTTTGCTAACTTCTTTTAAGAAATGATTTTTAATTGCAAGTTTTTTTAAAATTATATCAAAATTTATAAAATTAGCGTTATTATTCAAGTTTTTTAAACATAGTTTTTCAAGAAGACTATTTTTTATGACTCCAAGAGGGTAATATTATTCTTTTCAAGATAATTTACTTTATGATTTTATGTCCACTTCAACTTGGATTTTATAAAAATATGTGTCATTTGATTGATCCAAGGAACAAAAATACATTGATAATGTCTAAATTTTAATTTTCTCAAGTATTATGAGTTATCTATCATTATTGTCTTCCAGTGGACTATTATGAGCATTAATTGCTATCAAAA
>MU223320.1:147042-174402 GCA_018584345.1 Thuja plicata | reverse complement strand
AGATTCCTCCTTAAGAGGAAATAACACAAGTGGAACACACTTTATGAAATGTGGCATACATAGATATGGGAGTTACCATGCAACTCCTTTCACACATCTCTATTAAAGAGATGTCTCTTCTTCTCTCTTAGACTAATGAGGTTTTCTCCTCTTCTCAACTTATTGTATGAGCAATTCGCTCTCTCTCTCTCCTCTTCTTAGGCTTTTCATGCCTCATTCATAATGTCACAAGGGGTTTTCTTTGCTTTCCCCTTTCAAATATCTTGCCTTCTTGTGTTGGATCTTAAATCTTTCTCTCTCCTTGTTTATGGTAATACTTTTTCATGCATTCTCTTGCTTAGATTCTTTCCTGGTTTTGTTTATTTTTTACCTTATTTCTTTTCATTTTTAACAGTCATAGGCATTTCCTCCTCGTTAGTCTAAGAATCCTCCTTACTCAGCTGATCATTTTTATCCCTAACCAGAGTCTTGTCATTTGTCTATTGAGCTTCCTCTTCAATCATAGGCATTTCCTCATTTTCCTCTTTCTAAATCTCATCATCATTACCCTGACTATCTAGGGTTTTGTCATCAATCTCCTCCTGCCTTTCCAAATTTTCCTTCTTTTTGGTTCTTACCCTTTTCTTCAAACTCTATTTTTTGTTTTCCAACTTAGCTTGCCTAGCATTCCCTTTAACCCTTTTAGGGATAGGCTCCAGGATTTGATTTTGAGCATATTCTGAGATTAACACAATAAGCTCCACATGGAGCACCAGGTTACTCACTTTTTTCCTATGCTCCATTACACTATTATGCAGCGAGCTTAGAAGATAGAAAGGAAATGAAACCTTTTTATTGTGTCTAAATTGATTTTCTAGAATAAAATGGAGATTATAAATTTTGGAGTAGTGACCATCCAGTGTGAAATACTCAATCATCGTTGTAAGAATATCTTCCCAGTGAGACTTAATTTTTTTGATATCCACGTAATCCCCCGTCCCTTTGCTCAAAAGGGCTTCTTCTTCATTTTTTGGGAAGATTTTGAAGGCTTGAGTCCCAGTCCTCTTGTTGTCCCTATAAAATTTCATGCCTTCAAAAGAAAGGCCTATGATTTTTGAGATAACGCTCATATTCAAAGTAAAGGACTTTCCCCATATGTTTACCTTCCCGTTCTTCCATCCCTCTATAAATTTTTTTGTTATCTCCCTATCCCATCCATGAAGCTTCTCTAGATACTGGGAAATGCCACCCTTCTTCAGCCTCTTCCAGACTTTCTTCTTATATTTCCACTTTGTAAAATCCATCTGCTCCTCCCTTTTCAAACCACCCCCCATAATGCTCGAAGAGTATTGAAAATGTAGAAAATTAGAAGTCTGGAACGCAATACACTGAAAGTTGCTACTATTGTGATTATTCAGTTTCAAAATTCTCATTAAAACCCATAATCCATGCGGAGTCACAATCTTCATTAATCTCACGTCCCTCAACTGACAACTAACATGACACTTTATCATAAGTGATGGCCTCATCATTAATCATGTTTATTAATCGAGCCTTCACTATGGTTAATCTTATCATACCTGATAAGACATACAATCTCCATGTTGAGATCCACTTCCCCTCTCCATGATTGGATGATGTCAGTTTGAACCCCCACATTAGCTAAGCCATCTGTCAGATTATTACCTTCAATAAAAACATGGGTTATATGATAATATTTAAAAAGGAGCATAAGTGATTTGATTTTTTCAATGATGTGTTTAATGGTCCATGAAGCTTCATGATTGCCCTTTATATAGTTTATTATGTTAAGAGAGTCTCCCTCCAACCAAAAATTAGAAAAACCCATGTCTTTAGCCAACATAACAACATGAAGGGCTACCATGGCTTCGGCAATATGATTAGTCTGAACTCCTAGAGGGGCAGCAACTGATCCCAGAAAATTACCAACAAAGTCTCTTATAATACCTCCCACTCCAGCTTTTCCTAGATTCCCTTTGGCTACCCCATCAAAATTACCTTTGACCCAACCACTCGGAGGAGCAACCCATCTAGTGTTTTCCCTCAAGTTTAAATCATTGTCTTTCTACTTCTGGTAATTCCTGTTAAGAATAGCATTTATACTCTGAGTGTTCTTACAAGGGGAATCACTAGGAAGCTGACTTTTAAAATTTTCAAGCAAACTTCTGCAAATACTGTTGGCCATAATCTGATAGGATGAGACTTTTTCTCTGAATATTTTGTTGTTCTTTCCTTCTAGATTCTCCAATTAAAGTGGGGCAGAACCATCCTCCAAAGTTCTTTTACTTCTTTACCATTAAGGGGGAAAATCCATTGTTTAACCATATCTTGGAAGTTATTAGGTTTAATCCAATCCAGGCTAAAGAAATTGAAAATAGAGTTCCACACTTTACAAGTATAAGTACAATGAATCATAAGATGGTTACAATTTTTAGCTTCAGAGAAGAAAAGAATACATCTATTAGGCATAATAAAACCCCTTTTACAAATATTTTCCACTATAATAATTTTATTATGAACAAAGAGCCAAAAGAACATATTTATTTTAGGAATAATTTTGTTATTCCAAACCTGACAATTAAAAGAGTGATCATCCTTTGAGAAGAGAAGGGCAGAGGCAGAAGAGACAGAAAATTTTCCATTAGCCTCCGGACCCTATATCAAAGTGTCATGTTCATTTTCTCTATCAAAACAAGGTGTAAGATACTTATCGACCAAATTGATGGAAACATAAAAGGAGCTAAGGTCCACCCATTTATCATTGATCCATTAATCAGAAACCTTCTCTCCAACTATTTCTTTACAATTCATAATCACTGGCATCCATTCCTGCTTCTCACTAAGAGCTTCTTCCTTCAGCCATTTATCAGTCCAGAAGTTAATCTTCCTGCCATTTCCCAGCTTCCATCTTATCCCTTTTTTGATCAGGTCCCTTCCTTTCCTAATACTATTCCAAATGAAAGAACCATTGATATCTAAAGGGTTCCTTATCACTTCCTCCAAATAAGTTAAATGATACTTTCTCTTGATGATGGCATTCCATTCCTTCTCCTCTTCAAAGATTCTCCGGCATTGTTTTGCCAGCAAAGCCTTATTAGTATTTTTAATACTTCTGATACCAAGCCCTCCCAACTTCTTAGGTTTACACACCACCTCCCAGGCCACAAGACTTAACCTCTTCTTCTCTTCCACTCCTGACCAAAGAAATCTTTTCTAAATTTTTTCAATCAATTTTGCATAGTTTTGAGGAATTTTAAAGAGACTGAGCGCATATAATGGAAGGTTTTGGAGAGTAGATTTCAAAAGCTGAACTTTTCCAGCTTGACTAAGAGTAGCTCCTTTCCATCCAGCCAGCTTATTGTGAAAATGGTCAAGGATACCATTCTAGAAGGAATCACCTAGTTTTTGGCATAGAGGGAGACCCAAATATGTAGATGAGAGATTCCCTATCTTGCAACCCAAAATAGAAGAGATATTCCTTTGTCTTTCTTCAGGAGTATTGCAAAAAAAAAGAGAACTCTTCTCCCAATTAATTGATTGACCTGAGGCATTTTTATAAATGTTCAGGGCCTTTTTCATATTCCTTGATTCCTTAATAGAGGCTTCCCCCATCATAATTGTGTCATCCACAAATTGTTCATGGGAGCACTTATGTAGGGAAGAGGAAGGTCGGAGACCAGAAATCTAACATGAAAAGACCATACTATTGATTAATCTCCCAAGACTTTCCACCATTATAGCAAAGAGAATGAGTGAGATGGGATCACCTTGTCTTAGACCTCTTGTAGGGTGGAAGAAAATGGAAGAACCCCCATTAAAAAGCACCGAAGAGGACACCGTAGTCACCAATTGCATTATAATTCTTATCACATCTTTATCAAACCCAAAATAACTTCGGATTTTTGACAGGAAAGACCAATCCACTCTGTCATAGGCTTTAGACAAGTCCATTTTCATCAAGAATCCCTATTTTTTAGAAGCATGAAGGGAATGAATATTCTCATGCACCACCATAATAGAGTCCAGAATTTATCTTCCAGGAAAAAACCCATTCTAGTGAGGAGAGATAAGATTAGGCAATAATCTCAGGATTCTAGAGGTCATGACCTTCAAGATGATTTTATAAATGGATTTGCATAGACTTATCGGTCTCAAGCCATCAACCATGTCCGCTCCAAGTTTTTTTGGAATGAGAGCTATAAAGTTGAATTAAGTTCCTTGAGGATTGATTTAGTTCCAAAGAATTATTTAACTGCTGAACAGACATTTTTCCCAACAATGCACTAGAACTGCTAGAAGAAAAACATCTGAAACCCATCTGGACCTGGATATTTCTCTCCTTCAAAAGAAAAGATAGCCTTCTTAATTTTTGTATCTGAGGGGATAGCTTTTAGGAGTGCATTAGCATAATGATCCAGTTTGCAAGAAATTGAGGCAAGTAATTTCCTTTGGTCTTCTAAGTTAAGATTTTGATCTTTAGATAATAAAGATGCAAAATACCCCAACATTTCTTCTCTTATATCTTCCTCTTTGGTAATTTTACCATTACTAGAAAACAAGGAATGGATTCTATTTATTGCCTTATGTTTAAGAGCAGTGAGATGGAAGAATCTAGTATTCTTATCTCTTACTTTTAACCAAAGAGATATGGATCTCTGTCTCCAGAAAGTCTCGTCTTTAGCTATGATATTGTGAAACTCAGCAAGGGAAACATTCTCTTGAGTTCTCAGATTTTTAGATAAACCAATTCTTTGAATATCCTCCCAGATTTCTTTCAGTTCCATTTGGATTTTATTTTTGGATTGGAAGATGTCTCCATAGATGTTCTTATTCCAAATTTTAACATTAGCTTTCACATTAGCCAATCTCTTCACCACTTTAAACATAGTTGTTCCTTCCATATTAATATTCCACCAGTCCCTAATTTCATTTTCCAGGTCAGGATGATCTAGCCACATCTTCTCAAATCTAAAAGGAGCATTTCTTTTTCATGTGAAAGGAAGAACATTAAAGTAAATAGGGAAATGATCTTAGCTAATTCTAGTAAGGGAAGAAAGGGCAGAAGAGAACTTAGTATACCATTTCATATTAATCATCACCCTATCCATCTTAACTTTAATGAGATCATCTCCCACCCTAAAGTTAGACCAAGTATAGTTGATCCCTTCCAGATCAACATCCAACAATCCTTCATTTGTAATGAAGTCCATAAGATCAAATCTACTTTCCACTTGAGATAAATTTCCTCCATTTTTATCTTCCAGATTTAATGGGGTATTAAAGTCTCCCATTGTGAGAAATTTTTTATCCTGACTACCTTCCATCTGATCATGCAATTTCTTCTAAAGCTTAAGTCTACCAGTTTTAGTGTTTGGAGTATAAACATTAATTAATGTCCAAGAGAAGTTGTCCTTTAAAATTCAAAAGTTAGAAGAAATGAAGTTTTTTTCCTCTTTTAGGAGCTGACAGTCAAAACAAGATTGATTCCATAAGATAGCCAATCCTCCAGAAGCCCCTTCAGAGCTACTACCAAAATAATTCCCATTTTTTAATATCAGGCTTTGAGTCTCTAACTAAGTTCCTAACAACATCTTTCTTATGAGGACCATTGATTCCTCAAATGTTCCATGAGATAATCTTCATTTAAGGATTGGGGAACAAACCTGATGGATAGTGAGTTTTTTTCCATCAGCAATATTCTATTTTTCTTCCTCTTCCCTTTGAGTTCTCTCTAATTTTATTCTGTTGTCTTGTTTTGGAGTTCCTATGTCTTCTTTTTGTTGTCTTGTCAAGACTCCTGGTTTTTGGCCTCCTACTTTCTTACTCAATTTCCCCATTGAATAACTCTCGGCTTTCTTTCCTGAGCTAAGGTTCATTTCAAAATCAAGGTGGATTCCATCAGGGGATTTTGGGCCTTTTTTACCTGATCCCTTCTTTGAGTGTCCCACAGTTGACCAAGATTTTCCCTCTGCTTCTTCCTCCTTCTTCTTCTATTTCTCATTTTGGTTATGATCTGTTAGGGAATCTAATTTCCTTTCCTTGATTGTGTCATTTTCCATCTTCTATTTTTCCTTTGACCATTGTTTTTCTAGATCTGCCAGAGACTCCTCATCTTCAGGGTACCTTTCTTTCTCTTCTCCTTTAGAAGGAGTCACATTTTCTTCTATCCTTGATTCATTTTGTTTGGTTTCAACTATGAAAAGTTCCCCTCTTTCTTCTGCTATTATGTTCTTACTTGTGATTTCTTCGGGAACTTGCATCACCATTGCTTGGACAACTTCCCCTTTTTGCTCCTACTGATTTTTCTCATTTATTTTACCATTCATGTTTTCTTTTGTCTGATCCTTATTTCCTTCCAACATTTTTAGGATGACCTCTGTTTCCTCCATTTTTCTTTTCCATTCCATTCTCTAACCTTTTGTTTGCTTCTGGTCCTTCTTTTTTTCCTTTTGGGTCTTATGGGGGCAATGTTTAGCCCAATGACCAGATTTCTTACATATGAAACATGCAAAAGGCATCGATTCATATTCAATCTCTTGGTTCTATATCCCCAATTTGGATCTCAAAGATATTACCTGAGGAAGGTCAACATTCTGTTGAATGTTTACACAAATCCTTGCGTAAACTTGTCTTGTTCTAGCTTCGGTCATAGGATCTATAGATAAAATCTCCCCAAATGAACCAGCAATAGCAATTAGAATATCTTCATGCCAATATTCAAAAGGCATCCCATGAATAAGGATCCAAACTGGTGCTACAGTGAAAAAGCTATCATTATAGTCGAGGCTTTTTGTCCATTTTTGCAGAGATAGGGAAGATTTTCGCATCACCCAGGGACCCCCGCATAGGAATTTTGAAAGGTCTTCCCCATTAGAGAAAACAAAGGATAAAAAACCTTTAGGCATAGCCGCTACATCAACTTGACCTTTTAGCCTCCATTTTTTTTCCACAAAGGATCTAACAAGATCTATATTTGGTCTAGGACCCAAAAAATTGCCTACTAGAGTAGAAGCCATGATAGAAACTGTGTGGTCCACTAACTGATATGGTATTTGAATACCAACCTCATATTTTAGTGGTTTACATAGAATATCCACTTTAGGGAATAAGGACTTACCTGAGGGTTTTATGCCAAAGAGTCCCACCCATTTCCCTTTCCCCAGATTAACGGAGAGAAAATGTGACTTACCTTGAGATGATTCTCCCCCAACATTCAAATTTTTTTATTTTTTCACCTCTGGTCCCATTTCTGACCCATTGTCCCCGCTGGACAGTACCACCATAGATCCTCCAACTTTTTCCACTGATCTAACAGTAGTCTCTACACCTTCTATCATAGATCCTGCAGCAGATCCCTCGGCTCCCAGCTTCCCTCTAGTTTCAAAATTCAAAATTTGATCTCCCACCTTCTCTCCTCTTCCTCCCTCCTACTCACACTCTATCCTCTTTTTAGATTCCTCCCCCATTACTTATTGAATGTTATTTATTCAATAAAGTAGATATAAAAACTTGAAGAAATGTTGAAATTCAAATTAGTGTAAAAAAGGAGTTTTAGCACTAATTTTGGATCAAGTTTACTTGATGTGGCATGTTTTTTTATCAATAATAACATTCCTCCATGGATGTCAATAAAGAGGGAGTACATAATGTTTTTGATTAAGGTAAAAATAGGTTTTGAAAGGAACCTGAAACCTTTTACAATAGGAGATTAAAGATAGTCAATGTGAACCCTTACAAACATGATATGCCTGCTTCAAGAAAAAGAGCAGAACCCAAACAAACAACCCAAAACCTAAAGAAACAGAAAACCAGACAAAAAAGCATTGTTACCAGCTAAACTACCAGCAAAAAACCAACAGACCATCCAGTGCAGCTCCCAGCTTAATGCATTTTTTCATAGGCTTCCTCAGCCTCTTTCTACATGTTTTCCATCAAGTCAATAGACTCCTTCAACTTTAGCATCTTATTAGGGATCTCAGGAACTTTTCTTTTGATGCCTCTACGAGTTCTAGAACTCGGGCCCCCACTCTCAATATCACCCTCCACCGTGAAAGAGGTTCTTTCCAGTAGACTCATTTCTAGGTAGGCATATAAAGCTTTGAGATTCTGGACAGAAACTTTCAGCCCTTCATTACTATGTTTGAGAATGATATTTATCATGTGCCCATTATGACTAATCTGGGCTTTCATCTCATTGAACTTATCTTCCATAATTTCATTAACCCTAACGATAAGATCATCATCTTTATTTTTGTTGTTTACCTTAATCTTCACCTTGTTCTCCATTTTCGTCATTCTGGAGTTGATAGGCTCCATAGCTTCTTGCATGTTCTTGAGGTGCAATTTCATCATATTCATTTCCTCTCCAATCCACTTCTCCATGTTAGCCCCATAATCCTCTGTACTTTTTGGGATTCTCTCATCGGCCTCAAAACCCACCATTTTGTAGTCGGAGTCAAGTTTTTATTTTTTCTTCTTCTTACCTTCTTTCCTAAGTCTTTGATTCTCCTCCATTTCAGTTTCCTTATTCTCCTCCTCCTCTTTTTCTTTTTCATCCTCTCCATCTTCGCTCTCTCTGTTTTCATCTTCCTCATTCTACTTGAGGTTTTCTACTTCCTTCTCCCTGTTCTCATCTTCCTCATATAGATTAATGTCTTCCACTTCTATCTTATCATCCTCTTTATTAGAGACCTCATCATCTTTGGCCTGGTTCATCTTGGGGTTTCCCAAGTCAACCTCATCTGTCTCAAGCTCTTCCATTTTTTCCTCATCCTGGGTTTTATCCTCTTCATTGATCTGGGTATTAAGGCTGACCTTCATCTCTTCCTTAGTGACCACATTTTTCTTGATCTTTCTGTGATCCCTCTTCTTAGTTTTCACTTTCTTAATATCCCTGTTCATCTTTCTAAACTTCCCTTTGACCCTTTTAGGGATTGGGTCTGAGACTTGATTTTTTATATAATCAGAAATAAGAAAAATAAAACCTTCATGCAGAACAGGGTTCAAATATTTTTTATTGCGTTGAATAATACTATTATTCAAAGAGCTGAGCAAGTAGTAGGGGAAAGAAAAAAACTTCTGGTGCCTGAAATGATTCGCAAGGATGAAATGGAGATTATAAATTTTTGAATACCTACCATCCAGAGTAAAGTATTTGATCATCACAGTGAGGATGTTAGCCCAGTGGCTTTTGATCTTTTTTATGTCTACATAATCTCCCCTGCTCTTGGTCAGAAGGGCTTGCTCTTCTTCATTTTTCAAGAATATCTTGAAGCCTTGAGTGCCCATCCTCTTATTGTCTCTATAAAAATTCATTCCTTCAGTAGGAATGCCTGTAATTTCAGAGATGAGATTCAGGATTGGCGGGATAGATTTTCCCCATAGATTCACCCTCCCATTCTTCCAACCATTTGTAAATTTCTTTGTGATTTCCTTATCTAAACCATGCAAGCATTCCATGAAGCTCGTAACTCCCCCATTTCTAAGTCTTCTCCAAACCTTCCTCTTCTTCTTCCATTTTGAGCAATCCATCGGCTCCTCCCTCTTCAACCCCCCCCCNTCCACCCCCCCCCCCCCTATTGTTGAAAAATTTTGAACTAGCAGGCTACAGTTTGACAAAGAGTAGAGCTTTAGCTTTTTCTGGTTTCACTTGCTATTTGTGACCCACAGTCTATGTGAGTAGTCAATTTCTTTCAAACCCACAAGCCTCAGCTGAAAGTAGATGCCATAATTAAACTTAGCTGTCATAATCATTATTAATACTTATTTGTAGTAAGCCTTCATTTTGATTCACTTTGTCGTACTTGATGAGATGCGAAATCTCAAAACTTAAATCCACCTCCCCATTCCATGATGTCATTGATTCACATTTAACACCCACATTGGCTAAACTATTCACAACCCTATTTCCTTCCCTGTACACATGGGAAATGGAACAATCTTCAAAAATAAGCAGAGTTGATTTGATTTTGTCTATTATGTGAGCTATTGTCCAGGAAGCTTTAACTTTGCCTTTGATGCAGTTGATGATGTTTAATGAGTCTCCCTCCAACCAGAATTTCAATATTCCTTTTTCTTTAGCCTGGCTGACAACCATAAGAGCCACCATTGCTTCAGCTACATGGTTTGTTTGATTACCAAAAGGAGCGGCTATTGCTCCCAGATAATTCTCAGCACTATTTCTTATGCATCCACCACCTCCATCTTTTCCCAGATTCCCCTTAGCAGCTCCATCGAAGTTGCCTTTTGCCCAACCATAAGGTGGAGTAGACCATCTTGTATTTTCCCTCTTGTCTTTAGTCTCTTGATTTCCATGGTTCCCCCATTCAAAACTTGATATTTCCTGAAGGTTCAAAATGTTACTCCTTTGAAGAAAAGACACATTAAATTTTTTGAGCATTCCTCTTATTATATGATTAGCCACTACTGAATGGGAGGATTTTTTCTCTCTGAAGACCCTATTATTCCTCTCCTTCCAAATCCTCCAAGAGAAATGAGGGAGGAAGAGCTTCCACATCTCCTTGTAGTCTTTACCTTTTCCAGGGCACATCCATTGAGTAATCAGCTCCTGAGCACTATAAGGTTTGACCCAGTCCACATAAAAATACTTAAACACTAAGTCCCAAACTTGATTAGAGAAGGGACAATGTATCAACAGATGGTAAGGTTGGAATTCCAAACCTAAGCACTAAGAGGCTGGGAGCTACTGGTGAGAAGAAGGGCTGAAAATGAAGCAACTGATAATTTTCCATTAGGTTCCGGGCTCCAGATCAAAGAATCCAGAGCATTAGTAGGAAACCAAGAGTTGATTTGGGCATTAATTTGAGTAGGTATTCCCTCAAAGGTACCAAAGTCCACCCATTTTTCATTAATCTAGTAGTCTACCACTTTTTCTCCCATAATATCTTGGCAATCAAGGATAGCCAAGCTCCACTCTTCATTCTCTTTAAGGGCTTTATTTTCCATCTATTTGTCCTGCCAGAAATTTATCTTCCTGTCATTTCCCACTTTCCATCTCACTCCCTTTTTTATTATCTCTTTACCTCTATAGATACTATTCCATATAAAGGATCCATTAACATCCTGAGGGTTATTAAGCATCGGGAGTACATAATCGGGAGTACATAATGTTGGCAATGATTGTTCCATGTATTTTTTCATTTAATAGTCATCTAGATTAAATTATAAATACCACTATAAAATGGTCATAATAATTACATAATGTTTTTGTTCATTCAACTAGGTAAGTAACAAGTTAAAGATATGAATGTATATATTGAGCCTCTTATCGATGAGTTGGTAGAGTTATGGAATGGTTTCACTATGTATGACATCTCTAGACCAATAGGAAAAATACAATTTCAATTCTATGCAATGCTTGTATGGACAATACATGATGCCCCAGGGCTAACACATTTTTGTGGTATATTATAGTGTTCAAATTTCATATCATAATTATAATTATTAAAATTAACATATTTAATCCAATTATACATGATCTTGTAGGTCTACAAACAAAGGGAAAATTTGCATGTCATGTTTGTGGTCTGAAGATTAAATCTTGTCATTCAAAAATTTTAGGAAAGCATGTTAGTATTGTTAAAATAACATAGGAAAGTTATGTATTGAGAGGGGAGGGGTGAATCAGTACCCTTAAAAATTTTAACAATTCACACTAATCAATTACCGAGTTGAATACAATGCATAAAATGAACATAAAGTAAATAACCCACATCATGAAATCTGCAACACAACACAAATATTTTGGTCACTCAGAAATCATTTGTTAGAGGAAAAATTGCAGTGGGGATGACACCCACAATCCTTCACTATTGCAGTAAAAAGGTTGCTCGGTTAGAGATACAATTTAGCTACTTGTGATAGCTTACCCTATTAGGATTAATATACTCAATTAAGAGTACAATACTTATTCAGTCTACCTTGTTAAAGGATTTTACAATCTCTAATCGAAGAGATGTACCTGGTTAAAGGAAGACCTGTTAGGGCCTACTCACAAGCAGGATTTTTACTTCTCTGTTTACAAAACAATTCACTACAAAATGTCTGATAGAGATGCATAAATCAAATGTTGTCTAGACTCAATGTTCTATATTTCTCTCTTATCTTGTTCTGCACTTAGTAGATTAATATCATAATCTCTGCTTCATTCTACATACCTCTCCTTTTCTTCACTTTGCAACATCTTCATCAACTCTTTAGCTTTAGAAAAATCAGCACCAATTTCAAAAACAATGTCAAATTTGTCAACAACTTGATCAACGTTCAAAACTAATCTCTTATACAATATTCAGGTGGTTAGCTAGATCTGGGGAATCAAAAATCAACGGTGGAGATTAAATAGTTAAACTTAGGTTACATCTCCAATGTCATATGCCTTCTGAAACTTCATTGGTGGATCTTCCTTGTGATCATAACCAATCATGTGTTTGGAGTCCTGATGACTCACCCAAATTTTACCTTGAAATCTGTGCAACACTTCTTGCTTGGTTATGAAATACAATGTATCTAAATTCAAATGAAATGTTAGCTCTGGAGTGCTCAGTAACATACTTGTGCTTTACTCAGTAACTTTTTCCTCTCTTCTCAATATTTATGTATGCTCTATAATTGTCTTTTCGTATCTTGGTATATGCAGCTTTTCTTGGCGCTTTGATAACTTCTCAGTTCTCGGTGGTTATCTTGGTTGCCTTTACCGACTGTGTCTCATTTATTATATGACTTCCTTCCTTCGGTTGCATTCACTGATATATGACTTTGCAGAAAACTAATGACAACAAAATCTCTTTAGGAGTAACAATCTCCCCCTTTGACATTATTTTGGTATTTTGTGAAAAACTTCAAATTCATCAAAATTTTCAAAACTTCAAAAATACTTATTACTCCCCCTTTGATAATACTCCTCAAAATTTTACTTCTTATGTAAACATGCATATCTCCTTTACATAACTATCCATACATATATATCCCTTTTTAATTATCTTATGTATATATCAAACTATCCTTATTATCCCCCTTTTTTGACAAACATGCCAAAATAATACTTACTTATTCTTATCTTCTAGAGATATCTGATAAAAAATGTGTTTGAACTTGGTCTTAGAATCAACTAGGGCTTTTTCCCATGTATCCTTAAATTTTTTCATAATAGTAATCTATGTAGCAATATCAACTGCCAAACCAGTAATGGTATCCAATGAACTGCAGTTAGGAGAAGCAACTAGGTCATTGGCTTTCTTCAAATGAGTCTGCATTGACTCCAAGTGGGGAATAAGTGTTTCTTGCAGCTCAAGGAGTTTCATCCTTAGTGTACATTCTTCATTTCTGAGCTATTTTTTCCTTCCCATTAATTATTTAACCTTTGAGTGATATGCCTATAGAGATCTAGGCCCGGTTGATATGTTCTTTAGCTTCTCAATCATATATTGTTCAAGATATTGCTCTTTCTCTTCGATCTCCTTAATGAATAGTGAAATGGAGTAGATTTGCTTAAATAATAAGATAATATCAAACAACTTGTTCTCCATGTCAGTGCATGCTTTAGAAAGAGATACCTTTTCAAGTGCAATGTTCTTTAAGATCTCTTCTAACAACTTGTATTCCATGCTTTTCTGATGAATTTTCATCATTTAATTGATTGTGCCTTTTATCGGTTCTTGCACTTATTGAATCAAATCTGCTACTTGATTAAGAATACTTTCTTTCTTGTTTATAGTAACATCTATCATAATCTCTTGTAATACTTCTTTCACATCTTCCAGTACAGTGTTTTTTTTCTTCTTCTGAAATGATTTATTTTGGATGTGTTAGAATAACTAAGAGGGGGGGTTGAATCAGTGGCCTCAAAAATATTCCAATAAATTAACCCAAAAAACTTAGTACCACAATATTAAGCCTCTAGTTATCTTCATTCCTATAAGATGAATGCCTTGAAATAATCTCAACAACTAACTACTTCTTGGAGTTCACTGTTAAACCTTATTCTTAATGTTTACCAATTAGCAGTATTTCATTTACCAAAATGCAGTAAATTTCTTAGTGTATAACGATCAATCTAGATTAGTTATGTGTAATGCAAAACACTAAATTAATGACTCATAAACACGTTGACACGTGGATTTTTAATGTGGAAACCCTATTAAGGGAAAAACCAATTGGGACTGGTAACCCAAAATTTTCACTCTTCTGAAGTGAGCTCGGTGAAGAGCCAACCCTGTTAAAAGTTACAAACACACTGTTAGGTGTGACCTTGTTAGAGGATTTAAATAGAATAGTTTGTCACTTGATATCTAGCATCTCTATGCTACCTTTTATGACCAAACCTAGTGTAGTTTTTCAAATGGTTTCTGGCATCTCATGTTATCTTCATGACCAAAATTTTTGATACTCCTTAGGATGTATCTCAATATAGAAAGGATTGTTAATTCCTACTCAGTTAAAAGACTTTCTGATCCAATGGTTAAATTGAAATAGTAAATGATTTGTTCACATATACAAATATACTTTGCATATTTTCAAATCTATTGTAAGCTCATAATACCTTTCTGATCAATGTATCTTTTCAATACCTTTTCTCCACTTCTTTATGCTCGGTGATGTTGTGCTTCTTTGTTTCTCAGTGTTCGCAGAATTATCTTTGTTCTTCATCTTGATTGATCAGGACTGTATGAAGTTGTTCTTCACTAGTTTCTCTCCAGCATATTTCTTCTATATTCACCCCTTATTTGTAATGAATTAGCTTGTCTCTTTATAGACATTATTTCATTATTTCTTAGTTCTTGACTTTCTTGTCCTTGGCATGATCCGCAATTCTAGCCAATCTTACTTTAGCTTTACTTTAGTTTTATCCCATAGATTTATCTTTGACAACTGGAATAAAAAATCTTTAAATATTTTACTTATCTCTAGTTTTAACTTGGCGATAAAAAAAATATTAACAACCAGTTAACTCCTTCTTTAGCTCTTTCCATCTAAGTCTTTTGTCATTTCTGAACTTCATTTCTTTTTTGTGTTTTAACTCTCTGTTAGCTTCAGTCAACACTTCAGTTTTTCTAGGGCATCTCCATCGGGGTTGTTTGTCCATTGGGCATCACTATGAATTTCTTCTCATCGGTAATGCTTGTGATTCTTCTCATCGATAATTCTTGTTGGGTTTCTTTCTTGGGAAACATTGTGACTTTCCTCTCGAGTTTCTCTATCCATTAGGGTGCACTGCCCATCGATGTTTGTAGTCACTTAGTGAATATTGATCTTTTATGCATTACTAAAAGCATAACCTTTATCTCTCTGGTTCTTTGAAGTCTTTGACACTTTGTATATAACCAATCAGATTATATCTAGTTGAAATCAATGAAAATACAATACATTAAATAATTTAATGTCTTTCATTAACTTTCTGTAGCTTGGTGATCATAAACTTAACATCATCAAACATTGAATCAGTTATAGGTCATCAATCTGTCCCTTTGGAATTGATGGAAACACACTAAATTATCACACTATATTATTACTAATACAATATGAAATATATCAGTTGTAGTTCATCAATCTACCAATATTATTGTTCTATAACCAATATAAATGTTTGGCTCTCGATAAGCTCATATATCTTAGATTTGTTTCTTGCAGATTGCTTTCTGTAATCTTCAATCCCTTTACTGGATAGATGTAGCAATTTTTTATTCTCTCTCTAATGTTGTCTATCCCTTTGACTATTCCTCTACTTGATCATCTCTTTTTTTTTTACAGCAATAAGTCGTATTTTCCTTCATGATACTTCTCTCCCTTACATGTTACATCTCTCCCTTAGGATATCTTCCTTTTGATGGATATTTCATATGTAATCTCTCCCTTTGGATATTCTAGATATTCTCTCCCTTTGGTTAATGCTTATCTCTCCCTTTGAATTCTTAGGAACTTCTCTCCCTTTGACAACAATTCCAAAGTAAACATTGATCATACCAAAGTTATAATATAATCCTTGAATTTCCCTATCCATCAGCAATATAGTGACTCTATTTTTGGTGTAGATATGTACCTTGATGTGTACTAATGTATCTTTGCAGTCCATTTTTGTGCTTGCATCAACATGAATGATCTTCTGATTATGTGTAGGCTGATGCAGCCTCCTAGTCAGCTTACTAACCAATAGACAAGGGTCAGACCCCTAGTCTTTGTCTTAGGTACTCAAATATATCTTTAGGCAATAGCTTTATGAATATATCAGCTAATTGTTCCTTTGATTGAACATATTCTAATATCACCTCTTTCTCTTATACGTGTTCTCTTAAGTAATGATACTTGATAGCTATATGCTTTGTCTTAGCATGCATGACTGGATTATTAGAAATGTTAATTGCACTGGTATTATTGCAATAGATAATTACTGGTTCAAGAATCTTCATATTCATACCTTCCAGCAACTATTTGATCCATGCAATTTTAGAGAAGTTTGCAGTAGTAGCCACATATTCTGCTTCTACAATAGATTCTAAGATGTATCCTTTCTTCTTGTTTATCCATGTTACAATTCTATCACCTGTGAAGAATGCTCCTCTAGTTGTGCTCTTTCAGTCATCTAAGTTTCCAGCCCAATCAGCATCTATATATACTTGAACCTCAAATTTTCCTTCTCTTTTATGCCATAAGCCATAGTCCTTTGTGTTCTTTAGATATCTCAGAATTCTCTTGACAGTAGTCATGTGTGATTTTTTGGGATTAGCAGAGAATCTTACAACTATTCCAACTGCATGTGCTATATCTGGTCTAGTATGAACAACATACATTAGTTTTCCAATCATTAATCTATACAAGGTCTGATTTACCTCATTTGATTTGTCTTCTTTTTTTAGCTTACATTTGGTTGCAATAGGTATTCCAACTGGCTTGGAATCTTCCATCTTGAATATCTTCAGCACTTCCTTGATGTATTTGGATTGTGTAATATATATGACTGCATCTTATTGAAGAATCTGTAGACCAAGAAAGAATTTGATTTCCCCAAACATCGACATCTCAAATTATTTTCTCATATAATTAGCAAAGGATTTACATAACATATCATTACCCCCAAATATGATATCATCAACAAATATTTCAACAATCAGAATATTACCATCAGTATCTTCTTTTAAGTACAGATTGCTATTTTCACTTGTTCTTACAAATTCAATGCTTATAAGATAGGAATGAAGTCTTTCATACCAGGCTCTAGGTGCTTGTTTCAATCCATACAAGGCTTTGTGTAGTCTATATACCATTTTTCTCTTGTCTGGATCAATAAACCCTTCTGGTTGTTCAATGTATACTTCTTCTTCGAGTATTCCATCTAGGAATGCAGATTTGACATCCATTTGGTATACCTTGAATCCTTTAAATGCAGCATAAGAAAGTAATATTCTTACTCCTTCTAGTCTAGCAACAGGTGCAAAGGTTTCTCCATAATCAATACCTTCTTCTTGTGCATACCCCTTGCATACTAATCTTGCTTTATTTCTTGTGACTTCTCCATGTTCATTAATCTTGTTTCTGAATATCCATTTGGCACCGATCACATTCTTGTCATGTGGTATCAGTACTAGTTTCCATGTCTTGTTCTTCTCAATCTATTCTATTTCTTAATTCATAGCATTAATCCATTCTTCATTTTCAAGTGCAGTATTAACAGATTTAGGCTCAAAATCAAAAATTAAACATCTAGTGTTCAGTGAATTACTTCTTGTTCTCATTCCAGCCTTCTTGTCTCCTATGATCTGATTATGTGGATGGTGTCTTCTGACATACTTGGAAAGTATCGGTTCAGCTCTTTGTTCATTAGTTTGATCATCATCTTGACCTTCATTCTGATCTCCATCATTTGGAATATCATTTTCCTGATTTTGTGTAATTACAACCTGATACTTAGGTGCAATGTTCTATTGCTCGGGAATGATACACTATTTCTCGGGCAGAGTGTCAGGTTCTTCAATGTAAACAAACCTGTTGTAGTCTTGTGGTTCTCTTTTTCTTTCCTCATCATTTTTCTCTGCATATTCATCTATTATGATGTTTTCACTTTCAATGATTTTGTTAGAGGACTTGTTAAGACATTTATAAGCCTTGCTCTTGGTAGAATACCCTAGAAAGATACCTTCATCACTTTTGGATTCAAGATTCCCATTCCTATCATCTTTCAAAATATAACATTGACTACCAAAAATTCTAAACTAACTTACATTGGGTATGTAGCCATACCAAAGCTCATAGGGTGTCTTCTTTGGTGTCTTTCTTCAATTGTACTTTGTTTAATGTGTACACAACAGTACTGACAGCTTCCCTCCAAAAATTTTGAGTTATGCTTTTCTCTATCATCAATGTTCTTGCATAATCAATAATGGATTTTTTTCTCCTTTCAACAATCCCATTTTGTTGTGGTGTTCTTGGTGGAGAAACTTGTCTTTTAATTCCATACTAATTACAATAGCCAGTGAGTTCATCAGAAATAAATTCTCCTCTTCTATCTGATCTTAAGCATTTCAATTCCTTACCACTTTGTTTTTCTACCATAGCTTTATACCATTTAAACATCTTGAATTCTTCTGATTTTTCTTTTAAGAACATAACTTTCATCATTCTAGAATAATAATCTATAAAGAGAATGAAATATCTATCACCATAGTAGCTCTTTGTTCTCATGGGTCCACATAGATCAGTATGGACTAATTCTAGAATAGCATTAGATGTATAGGCTTTTCTCTTGAAACTATACTTTGTCATCTTACCTTTTTTATAATTCTTACACATGATATGCTCGGGCTTTGACATGCTTGGTAAGCCTCTTACTTTCCTTTTAATGCTTATCTTAATCATGTTGTCAAAATTCACATGACACAATCTCTTATGCCATAACCATATGTCTTTATTTCTAGCCATTAAAAAAGTGGTGTTAATGTCATCAAGATAGAAAAGGTTACCTTTTATCTGTTCACCAGTTCCAATCAACCTTCCTAATTCATTAAATATGTTTGCCTTTTTATTCTTAAATGTTAATCAGTGACCTATGTTATTCAGTTGTGAAACACTCAACATATTATAGTTAAGTCCTTTTACCCAGTATGCATTTTCACATTTGATCAGGTTATTCAGCATTATAGTTCCTTTAACTTCAACTGGACAAGGTGTGTCATTACCTATTCTTACTGATCCACTATTAAACTACTCAAAAGTTTTAAACTTTTTTTTATCACCAGTCATGTGGTGAGTGCAGCCACTATCTATAATCCAGACATCATTCTTACTAACCTTAGATATGAGTGTAGTCTCTACATACCTTTATTCTTCGTCTGAATCATCCTTCATGGCTACCAATACCATCTCAATATCTTCATCAGATTCAGTGTCAGTATCTCCTTCTATGTTCTCAGCTAGGTAACAAGCTTTCTTCCCTTTGTCCTTGTAGTCTTGGGTATCTCTTTTGTCAGATTGTTGGTTGCTTTGGTAATCTCTGTTATCAATTCTATCAAACTTCTTTTCATATGATCTATCATTACTTCTGTCATCTTTTCTTATGTTAGGACATCTAGCATCAAAGTGTCCAATCTCTTTACAATTAAAACATACAAGCGGTAATTTACCTTTGTATCTACCTTTGCCTCTCTGCAATCTTCTAGCCATTAGTGCTTTAATATCATCAAGATCTTGGTCATCACTATCACTTTCACTATCATTTCTAATAGAATGTTTATTACTTGACTTACTTATTTTCAAAGAATATTTGAATGCAGACTCAATGGATGGTAAGACACTATTATCAAAGTTATTCATCTCAAATGTCAGTCTACCAACCAAGCTATCTAGAGTGACATTATTTTTTGCTACTGCTCTCATTTCTTGTATAGAAGATACTCTAATATCATATACAAGAAAAAAGGTTCTTAGGATTTTACTTACCACTGTCTCTTCTTCAAGTATGCCTCCAACTCCTCGGATAACATTGACTACCTCTTTTATTCTGTAGTTGTACTGAGTGATATTTTCTCCTTCTCTCATTCTTAGGTCATCAAATTTACCTCTTAGGCTTTCTTCCTTTGATCTTAGTACATTAGCATCTCCTCCATGTACCAGCTTCAATTTATCCCACATTTTCTTTGCAGAGGTGCAGGTTTTGACACCTTCAATATCAGCATCAGAGAGTGAGGAAGTAAGCTCTATCATCATGCAATTATTCCCATGATTTTATCTTAATTGATCAAGTATGTGAGGTCCTGTAGATAAAAAAAATCCAATATCTAAGTATTGAACAACATCATTTCCAATACCTGATAGGTGGGGTCTTATCCTACTTTGCCATGATGCAAAGTTGTCCTTGTTCAACTTGGGCACATCTTGTTTTCTCATCTTGTGATCTTTTGCTTGAGTTATTAAACTCTTTTTCTAAGCACACAAGCTCTAATACCAATTGTTAGAATAACTGAGAGGGGGGGTAAATCAGTGGCCTGAAAAATATTCTAATAAATTAACCCAAAAAACTTAGTACCATAATATTAAGCCTCTAGTTATCTTCAGTCCTATAAGATGAATGCCTTGAAATAATCTCAACAAATAACTACTACTCGGAGTTCACTGTTAAACTTTATTCTTACTGTTTACTAATTAGATGTCTTTCATTTGCTGAAATTTAGTAAATTGCTTAGTGTATACCGATCAATCCAGATTAGTTATGTGTAATGCAAAACACTAAAGTAATGACTCATAAACACATTGACACGTGGATTTTTAATAGGAAACCCTATTAAGGGAAAAACCACTTGGGACCGGTAACCCAAAATTTTCACTCTTATGAAGTGATCTCAGTGAAGAGACAACCCTATTAAAGGTTATAAACACATTGTTAGGTGTGACCTTTTTAGAGAATTTAAATAGAATAGTTTGTCACTTGATATCTGGCATCTCTATGCTACCTTTTATGACCAAACCCAGTGTAGTTTGTCAAATGGTATATGGTGTCTCATTCTATCTTCATGACCAAACTTTTTGATACTCCTTAGGATGTATCTCAATATAGAAAGGATTGTTAAGTCCTACTCAGTTAAGAGACTTTTTGATCCAATGGTTAAATTAAAATAGTAAATGATATGTTCACATATATAACTATACTCTGTATATTTTCATATCTATTGTAAGCTCATAATACCTTTCTGATCAATGTATCTTTTCAATACCTTTGCTCCACTTCTTTTTTCTCAATGATGTTATGCTTCTCTATTGCTCAGTGTCCATAGAATTATCTCTATTCTTTAGCTATATTGATTAGGACTGTATGAAGTTGTTCTTCACCATTTTCTCTCCAGCATCCTTCTTCTTTGTTCACCCCTTATTCATAATGAATTAGCTTGTATCTTTATAGACATGATTTCACCATTTCTTAGTTATTGACTTTATTGTTCTTGGCATGATCTACAATTCTAGCCAATCTTTCTTTAAAGCTTTACTTCAGCTTTATCCCATAGATTTCTCTATGACAACTAGAATAAAATAGCTTTAAATCTTTTACTTATCTCTAGTTTTAACTTGGCGATAAAAACAATATTAACAACCAGTTAACCCCTTCTTTATCTCTTGCTAGCTAAGTCTTTTGTCATTTCTGAACTTCAATTCTTTTCAGTGTTTTAACTCTTTGTTAGCTTCGGTCAACACTTTAGTTTTCCTTGGGCATCTCCATTGTGGTTTTCTGTCCATTGGGGTTGTCTATCTGTTGGGAATCACTATGAATTTCAAGTAATGCTTTTAATTATGCTTGTCAGTAATTCTTGTTAGGTTTCTTGCTTAGGCAACACTATGACTTTCCTCTCAGGTTTCTCTGTCCATCGGGGTGCACTACCCGTCGGTGTTTGTAGTCACTTAGTGAATACTGATTGTTTATGAATTATTGAAAGCATAACCTTTATCTCTCTAGTTCTCTAAAGTCTTTAAAAATTTGTATATAACCAATCAGATTATATAAAGTTTACATCAATGACAATACAATACATTAACTGATTTAATGTCTTGGATTAACTTTCTGCAGATTGGTAATCATCAACTTAACATCTTCAAACATTCAATCAGTTATAGGTCATCAGGATGGCCTTAAGTCTTACCATTTTTGCATACTCTTTCATCTCATTAGGTTCCATAGTAGATAGATCAACTTGAGGTAATATAATTAGTTGGCTCATATCTACAAGTTTCCTCTTCTTTGATTTCTTCTTCTTAGTCATCATACTATCACCAATAGATAATTTTGTGTAATGGGATGACTTTACTACATCAGATGTGGTCTTGGTAGCATCAAATACACTTTCCTCTTTCATTTATTCTTTCTTTTATTTTCCTTTAGTGTCTGGTGATTCCTATTTATTTTCTTCTTGTTTCTCTATGGTCTTCTCTTCGGTCTTCTATTTTTTTCTTTCTTCTATATTTTCTTCTTCCTTATGTGTTTCTTGTCTATCCTTGGTCTTTTCTTTTTCTTGATCCTTGACTTTCTCTTATTGTAATGTGGGATTCTTAGTAGAAGGTGCCTCGGTGTTCTATTCTTTATGGGGCTTAGTAAACTAAGGATTCTTAGTTTCTCCTTATTCTTTTTCCTTAGGTGATTCAGTGTCTTTCACTTCAGTGTTAGTGGAAACATTAGACATGCCAATATCAACATATAAAAACTCATTGACTTGTTATAGAAATTCCTCTAACAGTTTTGCATTAGAAAAATCAAGTGTATCCATTTGTTCAGTCTTTGTTTCCTTTTCTATCATCACATCTTCATCTTCTGTAATTTCGGTGGTAGGGTCTTCCTCTGTAATATCTTCAATTAATATTTCTTCTTTCTCCAATGTAAGGTCAATAGGATTTTCCTTACCTTCCCTTCGATATCTTGATATTTTCTTGTCTTATCTTCGATGTATATAGAGAGAATTTTTCTCTATTGGTAATCTGTCTCATCTTTTACTTTCTCTAACTCTCCAAGAATAATCCTTAATGATCTACTTTTAATCATAAAATAGCTAGATTAGGTCTTCATTTTCTCATCAATCACAGTTAAAGTCATTGTGGGTTGAGCTATATTAGGGATCTTTCCCACATTTTCTTTTCAATGTTCAATGCATGCTTCCATCTAGCATCAATTTTTCTATAAAGTTCAGTAGGTAGATGGTTGAAAACTTCAATTGGTGCAATTTTAAACCTATGAAAATTAAAAACAACTTCATCTTCTATCTTGGTTTTACCTTCTTCATTCTAGTTGTTATACTACATGTACTTGATTCCTGAGATTCCTCCATTCTTCTTAAGTACCTCAATTGACTCATCCAAAGTCATCTAAAATCAACATGGACTTATATTATTATGTTTTCTAAGGTCTGCAGTGTTTGTCTCACTGTCTTCTTTCAAGTTCAATTTTCTCTTTGTTTGAATTGTAGCCTTCTTACTTTTGACATAATTTTTACCTTTTGTCTCATCTTCTTCTGATTTCCTTTTTCCTCTCAGTGTAGCTATGGACTATGTGTTTGGTCTAGTTGTCTTGGTACTCAGTGAGGCCTTCATTGCTAGTGGATCTTTCCCTTTTGTGTCAGATGATTCATCCTTATCTATTTCATCATCAACTCTGAGATCCTTTGACAATTTCTCAGTCCTCTTTTGGGCTTTGGATATTAATATTTCTTATTTTCTCTTCTCTTTCACCTCTTCATATGTGCCATATCTTTTGGCTCTTTTATCAGAAAGATTTGCTAACATAGCCTCAATTTTGTGTGTTGCAATGTATGTGTCCATCTCGTATCCCATTGGTTGTATCCAGATACTTCTAGGTTCAAATTCCTTTATGATACATGTGTCAGTGTCCACTTCAAAACATATGGTTTCATGATATTTTTCAACCAATTGGGGTGCTATCTTGTACTTCTTATGAATCTTAGCTTGAAACTTAAATAAATCATCATTCATAATCATATCAAGATCTTCGACTCAGGATGTAATCATTTATTTGATATATGACAGGTTTCTCAGTGCTCCATGTAACATTACTGATAGATGAAAAGAAATTCATAAAATAGAAATATATGCATACCAGTAATAATCCAAACTTCAAAGTGTTTGTCTTTTCTTTCCTTATGGTATTCATGTTTTCTTCCAATTGATTCAAGAAAATCTCATAGATATCAATATGCATGTTCTTCTTCACAATCTTGTATACCAAATCTACAGCTCTACATTGTACATTTTGAACTCTTGAAGATTGAAACACTCGGTAGGATATAATATTACATGCAAATTTTAGTTTAGGGTCTTCAATAGTAGATGTCTTTAGACCTCTCCCATCCCACATTTCCTTGGTCAATTCACTTAATTTGTTCTTCTCAATTTTCCTTATAGCCTTCAGCTTATCTCCAGTAGGGTAACCGGTTACAATGTGTAAAAGCTATTTTGTTAGTTTCAATGGTTGGTCAAGCCATTTGAATTGGTCATGTACTCGGATGAGGGCCATTCTTACCCACTCTAATTTGAATACTTTCAATATATGAATGGCATGATTCAAACCATTTGTCTCTATATGAACATAGTCATCCTTCAATTTTTTTTTCACACATAGTTTGTGAAATGACATATCAATCTCTACTATGCATATATCTTCAACTTTGCAATGGATGAATGCTTGCACATCTTCAATCAATATAACCCTTGGTGGAATCTGGTGGTACCCTAAATTTTGATAATATAGAAGTCCCAATCCATTATCAAGAAGCATGTTTCTCCATAAAAAAAAATATCAAAGGAAGGAAGCTTTATGAAACAAATAAATAGAACTAATCGAAGCCTTCAGAAAATGCTGGAATTTAGACCTGCTACAAAGATGATTTTGAAAGAGGATAAAGATGGTCTAATTTTAAGAATCTAGAAATGACCCAGTTTGGGAAATCAAATTTCCTATCTCTAGAAGAAATATTATCTTTTCACAATTTGTTTTGGATTTTCTACCAAATCCAAATCCAAAAGTTAGGTAGTTATTTTTTAGTTAGTTTATTGTTTTTTCAAAATAATTTGTAATAAGAGTTGTGTCTTTTCACCCTAAAGAGGTGTGAAAGCCACTCAAACACATATATATTTATACATAATGTAAAATGTAAAGAGAAGGAATATAATATAATACAATTTCACATATTTGGATAGTTTTTGATCAATAAATATAACATGGACCTGGATGTACTATTTTTTCAAAATTAATAAAGATAAGTATTTTTTCTTTCACATGTGTAATAGTTTCATTATCATTTTACAATTAGTCCCTAGGATAAACCAATAGAACTTCTTCAAAGTGATAGTTTGATGTGCATGCTTCCTTATTTGATTCATAGTCTATATTTTCAATTGGTTTTCTCATTTGGAAATGCTAAATTCTGTTGATTGAGGCCTTAGTCAATTGGTCTGTCATCTGAGAAGTATTACCCTTTTGAAATATCTCTAAATTTGTTTTAGGTTGCATGTAAATTCCATAACACCTTTGAAGTGATAAGTTTTCTTGTAAAACTATCTCTGAGGTTGAACATAAGATTGGAATGATCTTGACTCTATTGCCCATGGTAGAATAAGGCACTGGTCTAATCATTATTTGGATTATAGTTATTCAGTTCATTGTTTATAGTTTTAAGATATCTTATCTATCTATTCATTTCAAATTACATACACATTTACTAAACATTCTTTCAATTACTTAAATTATTTTAGTTTATAGTTCATGATATATTACTTTCAATTAGATTTCTTTCAAGTTCCTTGCCATAGTTGAGAGAGAAGGTTGAAGTGTTTCTTATCTGCTATAAAAAGCCTTGTAACTTGAAGGATAAGTAAAGGTATAGGCCTACCAGCCTTGGTTTTGTAGAGCCAGAATTGCAGAAGTTCCAACCTTGCTTTGGTTGTGACTTGTTAGTTGGCCAAATCACTTGGGTTTCCAAACATTGGATTGGCAAGTCCATACAAAATCTAATTTAGCATTTTTGGGCACCAACAAATTGGCGACTCTACTGGGGAGTTGTTCAAAAGAATATTTTTGTATTTTACCTAAAATATCTAGTGAATATTTAAGACTCTACTAGGAGAAAAGAACTTAGAAGACAGTAAGTATTTTCCTTTTGATAAAAAGGTGGTGACTCTATTGAACAAAGAATTTCAGTTAGTGACTCTACTGAGGGAGAAGACGTAGAAGGAGATGGTGGATTTTTTTTTCAAATGTATCCATCATTTCAAAGAAATCCTTTTATTCTAGATGGTATGAAGCCATTGGATCTTATGAGATTTCAATGCATCCCAAATAAGTTATCCCCTAAAATTTCACAACTTCTACCAAAGTTCCATGGAGAATGGGATGAATCAACACTACAACACTTGGATGTATTTTATACATTCATAGAAGATTATGAGGTTTCTATAGAGAATCAGGTGATGAGGCTATTTGTTAGGATGTTAAAAGATAATGCCAGACAATTATATGAATCACTACTCACACAATCCATCTCATCATGGAGACAGTTTGAGTAGTGGTTTCTTGATATGTTTCATGATTCCAATGGTGAAGAAGAAAACATGTGTTATGAACAAGACATATGCTATGAACAGGAAAGAGAGCCAAATTATATTTTGGAGGAAGAATCTGACATGTCCCCTTTGGATACATTCTTCAGTTTAGAAAGTTATAAAGGTGAACCTGCACTACAGTTGTTCATGAGAATGATAAAGATCTATCGATAAATACCTTTGGATATCAGGCCTCTAGGAAGGGAATTAATGGATAAAATTTGTGAGTAGAAATCTACCATGATTCTCAACTACTAGCTTTTCTTGATAAAATATGTGAAGTATTGAGGGAAGAAAAGAATGATGACATAGAGGAAGAAAATTTGGATCAGATTGAAGTAGAATCTGTACGTATTGAGATTTGCATGGAAATGGGTATCAATGACCATGATGATGAGGAAGAAGATCTTCTTAGTACAAAAGAAATCTCATATTTACTAGACATGGAATATCAAAAACATGTTGAGAAGAGTGGCCAAATTTTTTTCTCAGTGCACCCTGATAAGCAAGTTGATGGATCAGTACATACTCAAGGGGGTACTAGATAAAGAAGATGATAAATTTCAAGAATCAAATAACAGAGATGAAATAGAATAGCATACAACATATGAAAATGATGAAGTTTCCGATGAAATATATCATGGAGATATGCCCAAGTTCTCTATATCCTTGAATCCATTATTTGAAGAATATTTTATATGCAATCAAGTCCATCAACATCATGATAAAGACAGTGAGCCTAGTGATCATTTTGAAGATGATGAA
>MU223320.1:97559-113610 GCA_018584345.1 Thuja plicata | reverse complement strand
TTGATCAAATTGTAATCAATTCAATTACTCAATTATTTCAATATTTCCTAAGGTTTGATCATTTTTATCTAATTAAAAGAATTAATTTTCTTTTTAATTAAATAAAATTCCTCTTATTTAATTAAAAGATTTAATCTCCCTTTTAATTAAATTCCTCTTATTTAATTAAATTCAATTCCTCCCATTTATTAAATAAAATTCTTCTAATTTATTTAATTGAAAGAAAACCCCTCTTTTAATTAAATAAATAAAAATCCCCACTTAAAGCACTTTATTTGATGAAAAAAGAAATAAATTAAATAAAAATCCCTTTTTCATCACTTCTTCCTAAGTGGTGGGTTTTTTCCTCTTAATCTCAACCGTTGATCAATTATTTTTGCCTCTTAATCTCAACCATTCACTTTCTTATATAAGAAATCATCAATCATTAATCATCAATCATCAATCATCAATCAATAATCAATAATCATCAATCAATCAATCATTCATATGTATTAGGTTTTCATAGTATTGTTATGTTGCAGGTTTGGAGAGCGATTTTGGAGGAGGATTTGAGCACTTAAGCTTGGATATTGCAACTTCTCTCTTCTTGTCTTCTTCTTCTTGCTTCCATGGCTCCTCATGTAGATTAGATTCATGTTTATTTTCATAGATTAATCTTTCATTTGTATTTCCTTTCATAGATTAATCATGCATTGTTATCATATAGAGTAGATCTAATTTTCATGCATTTGAATCTCTCATTTCATGGTGTACTTGCATAAGAACTGACTAGGTCAATCTGAGGGCCTCCATTTCACACTTTTGCACTCCATGACTAGAGAGCTATGGATCGCTATTTGAGGCCTCATTCTTGAACAACCTTGGATGGAATGATTCATATAAGTGTGACACATTTTCATCACACAAACACTAGAACAAGGTATGTGATACTATTAAGAATTTTATTATGTACTTATTACTGATCTTTATATTTATATAATCTAATATGTTTTAAACTTTTCATAGACTGGTGGACACATCAAAGGAAACTAAGACTAGACTAGAAAAGCATGGCCAACACAAACTCGGCTTCGGTGGTTATATGAAACTTTCCACACGACTTGTAAGTAATAGTAAATCAAATATCGAATCAAAATATTTATAAATTGCAAAAAAAATTGTTTAATCTAACAATACAAGTAAAATTCATGACATTAAAAAAAATGCAGGGCTTTGAATTCAATGTGGGACCCATGAAAGATGAAAAAATAATTGTCTTCCAGCATGGCTATGTAGTCGTGGTTGAATGCCTACGATAGTCGAGTAGCCACACATGAGATTCTAGTGCATCGGTCACACATGTAAATAGGCTAAATCAAAATTATTTCAAATTGAATACTTGAGCAGTAATCTATTAATTTGATGTTAATTTCCACCATAAAATGAATATTTTTTGTTTTAAATAAGAAGGCAATGATAACAATGTACATGACATTTCAATGCAGCCCGCTAATCCTAGAACAGAACCTACACATGATGAAGGTCTTGTTGTGCATCTAAGTGGTGAAGATATTCATTTGCTATTCCATTTTTTTTGTAATTATTAATACAATCAAACATCTTAAAATTGAAATTAATATAACATTTTTGTTTATATTTTAGAGCATGTAGACTGTGGTGACCAAGTGGAGCATGATCTGGGTAGGAAGCATCAGGAACATGATGTGCCCCCATTAGGTGAAGAGGACCATTGTTATTCCTATAAACAAATTTAATTGAAATTGGTGTATTTATTAATGTAATTAAACTTTGTATTTCAACTCCAAAGGATTTAGAGGGTGTTCACCATGTTGAGGTTGAGGGTAGACAACATGATACGATATATGATGTTGCCCCGTCAGGTAAAGAAAATCATTGTTATGTTATTTTAATTAATGAAATACTTGTAACAATAATAAAAAATGTTTTGAATTTAACCCATATTTTTGTTATTGCAGAGGACCCCCCTTTGCATCATCGTCCTCTTTGTGAGTACAAGAGAATGAATACACTGAGATCAGTAGCAGAAGAGGGGGAAATGATGAATAATTTGATGTTATATTTTATTAATGGATGAATGAATGTTATATTTTATTAATGGATGAATGAATGAATGAATGTTATATTTTATTAATGGATGAAATAATGAATTAATGTTAGATGTTAATGGGGAATTTAGAGTTATGTTAGGGGGGAGGGGACAAATTAGCTTCCACCTTCACGTGGTTGGTCCTGTTAATTAGAGAATATTAAAGATATTCTTGAAACAAATAGAAGCTCAAACTTTTTTTAGGGACAGTAAGTAGATGATATAGCCTATCAAAGCTTGCTAAGAGTATGAAGACTAGTCCTCAAACACCTAGGTCAAACATTGGTAATACTCTAAATTTTAAATCTCACTTCTTGGCATGGTTCACTTGATATTGGGGGTTCTAGTTATTGAGAATCATATGGCCTATAGTCTTCCATGTTCTCCTACTTCCTTTAGATCCTAAATGAATTTTTATTTTATTTTATTTTTATTGAAGAAGATTTGAACTCAACACCATCCAACTTCTTGCAACATGACTTTTACAGTTACACCAATTTCCTTTTGGATAGATCCTAAATGATGTTTAACTATCGGTATTCCTGATGCTATTGATTTTTTTTTCCTTAGGTTCTCCTTCTAGAAATGTGCATACTCCAGTCAGTACCTATCGCTATGACAGTTGTCTTGGTAAAGTATTCTCTGACATAAGCATTTTAAAACTATTGCTAAAAATTTTAAAGTTCACTTCTCTTTGTAATATCATAAAAAAAATATTAAATCGTAATATCATATTGTGGTTCAGTTTCTTTAATTTTATAGATTGCATTCCTTCAACAAAGAAATAGAGTTCTTCTATAGTAATAAGTAAACCAAGGGAACAAAATACAGAAAAAGGGAACAAGAAACAACCTTCATATGTAGGATCTCAAAGAGCATGCTCTTTTTTGGATAGTATCTGGATTTACGCATTTCTAACATTTGAATTACATACCACTGACCAGATCTAGTCCATTATATTAACATATGCACAAGATTTTCTAATGCTAACAAACCATAAAAAATGATATATAATCCTAACAAACATGTGAGCATTAACGACTGTTTTCTAATAGAAGAACCATAAATAAGTGTAGCCCAACATAAATGAAGCAAACTCTAAACTAAGATAACATCAACTTTTACCATATCACTATTTGAAAAAACTTTAATTCTTTAAGCCTCCATTAATTTGCATCTCCAAAAAAGGTATGGAAGGAACTATAAAAGATATTGTAATCCAAACAATTCAGCTAGGTTGATATAGAAGAATGAGAAGAATGTGAAAAAATAAATAATCAACATGATACATTAATCATTAGTCTGTAAGATGACCATCATTGATACAAAGAATATTATACTCTTAAATAAATTTTACATATAAAATGTAAGATATATCAACTAACAACATAATATTTTTGTAGACCATTACAATAAATTGGAAAGTTTCTGATATAAAGATCTGTGCAAGCTTTTTGTAACAATGTTTCAGATCACGCTCCATAAAATGACAAAAACTAATTCACAAACACTTCAAAAATGAGACAGGTGACTGTCAGACAAGTCTCTTTTTGATATAATCTAACACCATACCAAGTATAAATAGTGTTATGTTCATGAGAACCAACCAATTGAATGGTATTGAATTGAGGTCATCCCTTCTTGACAACATATTTCATTGGTCAAGTAGGTATAACATGTTAGTTTAGGATTCCAACCATATATAATTTTTCAGATTCTATAATGTGTTATGGACATGTTACTCTATAATTCCTTATTAAGAAATTTAGAGTCTACTAGATTATCCGATTTTGGCATTCCTTAATTTAATGTAATTTTTATGAATAGAAAAAAGAGTAGATAAAGTGTTTAGAATGGTGAAATATACAAAACCCAAAAAAAATTCCAATTTTCATCTAATCAATATGCCAATAAAAGTTTGAAAATCAAGATATAACATATAAGCAAATATTTGGCAGTTATGTTTTGCAGTTTTAAACCTACAAACAACATGGAGCTTTCACTACTATATAAAAACCAATAGAATAATTTTTGGAGAACTAGCAATGCTTCAGAGTGATTCCATTGTATTGCACATAGGATGCGAAGTTTCCCAATTTGTATTGCATATAAAATTTGGAAGGTTCTAAAAACCTACCATTACAATCTACTAAAAAAAATTATTTATTTGTTTGACAAGATGAAATATATTCATGTGATGACTCCATGTATAAATTCAACAATTCTATCTAGTTAGCGTATGCAACTTTGATACAAATGTTTCCCACACTATGACCAGGATGTTGAAACCTGTTAAACAATAAATATGCAACAACTAGCTACGATCCTATGGAAGATGAATATTGTTGTCAGAATAAAAAATGAAATTTACAAAAAATTAATAATGTTGTTTCCCTTTAATGTAGTATAATATTTCTTATGTGTCTTTTGGTAACATGTCTTGACACTGAAATTGATCTTTATCATCCCTTACCTTCATTTATCAACAAAAATGAAACAACAAACTACCTAATTCATTAAAAAAAAACATAATAAATGAGAAGAATAACAACTATTAGATAAGATTTCCTAAGAAGAATATTGACTAGACATTAAGAGAAAAACTTGTTACACAGACACAAAGAGTGGTTTAAAGAAATCACTGCAATAAACAAACTAATTTTCAGCTTCAGTTATAACCCCACTTGACATATATGTTATTATAAAATTGATGGCAAACTAGCTAAGTAGGTGAGATACAAACTTGGGGTGAAGGTTAGAATAGTTCTAATAATAAGAAAAATAATTTTCTAACAAACTTTTAGTATATATCCATTTTATTTTGGGAAATATTCTTATTCATTAGATCTTAGTTCTTGTTGGTAAGAAGTCTACATTGATTAGCATGACTAATAGACTTCAAATAAGGCTCACATTACTAATGGGTAATGTTCAAGGGTAAGTTTGTTGAAATTAGAGTGTAATACCCACCCCTTTGCTACCATTTTAGTTTAGGATGACAAACTCCTTTAGATCACTTTTTATGTGCATGTTAGATTTTAGTTGCATTTCAATTGGTTTTAATGTTATTACAATACATATGGATGATGCAAAACATTGATACTTTGAGTATTTGATTTATATCATGATTTTAGATCGATGATGATTATTATTTGCATATGATGATGTTATGTATTTTTTAGTTATTTTTACTAACCCCATACTTGCATGTGTATGGTTGGCGTGTATGTTTTATATCTTTGTCTAATGTTCTTGATATGGTGAGGAATGGAGACATAGTTACTTTCTTATGAGACCCACATGATCGACTCATCCCTAACATTTCCTATTTTGTGTGTGTGTGTGTGTGTGTGTGTGTGTGTGTGTGTGTGTGTGTGTGTGTGTGTGTGTGTGTGTGTGTGATGCAGGTTTGCAGGTATCGGGCATCAATTTCCCTAAATTGTTAGGATGAGTGTGCCCTATCGCATTATCTGAATGGTAAGAGAGGGGAGATAACATTTAGACCTAAATCCTAACATAAGCCCTCATTTTTCCTAAAATTGTGGAAAATTATCTAGTATCAAAGCCTGAGTTTCTACATTGGGAACTCTGGGAATATAGAAGGATATCCTTTATGAGGATATTATAGTCGTATATGAGTATTGACCATTAATGTTTGTGGAAATGGATTAGGACCTTTGATTAATAACCATTTTGTACCCTAGGGATAGCCTTCTATATTTTACCCATATAACCATAATTATTTTTATTTGTTATCAGAAGGAGTTACCTTGTGTGTAACCAATATGTACCATACTATACTCAAGTTTTATAAATTCTATGATTCTGTTAGTCCTTGCCAAAAACTAAGTGTGAAGGTACTCCTATTGAAGGATCATAAAAGAGTCTTGTATTACCCTTACATATGTTTGAGCTCAGGTGATAGTATCCCAACATCAGTTGTGTTTACCTATGAATGTGGTATGATTACTCGATCATGTATATTATAATATATTAAGAAATCAAATAACTGTAATGAAGTGCTAAATTTTTGCAAGTAAGTAGAAAACATAATTGAAAATGATTATATAAAAGATGAATGCAACAAAGCATAAATGATTTATATGTCTATTGTATTATAATTTATATTTGGTTTTATCACATACCCTGTGACTTGTGCAGTGGATGTTGGTTCATTATGTATACCTTATGGTATCAATTGTATCTAGGTTTCATTTATGTGATGTACTTGTTATTCTTTTGTATTATGGAGATTGTATATTGCTTATTTTATTTAGTAGATTAGTTAACTTGTGTAACTCTACCTAATGGAACCCTTGGGATTTGCAATTTATAAATGAGTTACATTTATGTGTATGTATTGTCTTATATTATATTTCTCACACATTTTATTCTTTATCAATTGTAAAGTCTTAAAAAAAATCATTCTGTAAATTTAGCACCATGTTGTAGATTAATTTCTTCTGGGTTCCCTGGTGGGGAATTACACAGAGAATCTAGGGGCAATGCAAGTTGAAGCATGAGAATCCTTTGGGTAGGGCAAGATTGAATCACCCAAAAAGCATTTAAATTTTCTATAGGCATAAGTAGGAAGAATAAATTGAGTCATATTTAATCAAATATCATGTTGAACATGAATGAGACAAAGAATCATCATATGGAAACAAAGAGTCAATTTAAAAAATAAAAAAAATAAAAAAAAAAAGAGAAAAATGCAAAGAGTTGACTCAAATATGAAAAGCCAACAAACAAAGCGTTCAAAACCAATCTTTCAATTAGTTTTTCAATAATGAAAAAGGTGAGCTCTCAAGGGAAAATATCAGGTAGACTCTTGGAAAGGGAAATCTAGGGGTGTTATTCTTTACAGTAAAGTAAATTCTTGGAGAAAAATGAAAACCCGAGTTTAGATTTTCAAAGAGAGAAATTAATGGTACACAATATTTTGAAGACCTGCCATAAAATTTTCAAGTTGTATTGTTGCAGCTCATGTATTTTGTGTTTTTCAATCTGAATTAGAACTATAGTTTTTTGTGTCTTTATCATGCATTAGGGATATGTGTATTAAATTTGAATTTTGGCTGTAGGGATGAGGCTACCATTAATTTGGTTTCCAATCTTGGACAACATCATTTATTGATGAATGTGTCTCTAAAGGCCTTCATAAGAAGCTTATGCTACTAATTCCATAATATTAGGATGTTTGGTGGTCCTTCAACAAACTAGGGTATTGAATCCAATGATGCATTGAAGTTTATAGTCCTTAAAATCAATGAACTATGTGTAGACAACTTCAAATTAGACTGTGACTCCTTTTGAATTTTCCTTTAAATTGAACTTATGAGATTTGTTCAATATCATGTGAAGAATATGGTGTGTGTTTCCAAGGTTTTATTGGAACAAGAATATTTTTAAAGTGTTTGAATAATGAAATGGTGTGTACTGAGAGGGGAGGGGTGAATCGGTACTGGTGTAAGTGTTCCAAGGGCTTTCTTGCACACTTTGCTAAGAAGATCTTATTTTTCTTCTTCAAGGATCCTAATCTCCTCTAGGTCCTTATTATACTTATATGATTAAATAAGTCCTAATCCAACTCTCCTCTAAGAGTCTCACTCTTTGTGCTTCACCTTTGAAAGACTAACACCCTTTGGGTACTTCACTTCTTCTCCTACACTTAGAAGGATCTAAGTGCCAACTTCTCTCCATTCATGAAATTCATTGTAGAGGTGTCCATAATCATGGAAACATTCCAATTTCTCCCATTTCAATCCATATTTAATGATCTCATAACCTTTTTTAGTCGAGTCCAAGTTTTAGTCTTCAAGAGGCCTAATTAGGCCTAATTTCCTTGTAGCCTTTTGCAGAGACCTTTTCCCAATTCTTTCAAAACTTTCCCAAAGAACTTGAAAAAATAATCCCACATTTAGATACCCTTTATCATTTTACAAGGTATTTTGTAGGTTTTAGTCTCCTAGGCCCTCCGTACATAGGGTTCCTACTATCTAGGACCAATAAGGCTAATAGGCCTAATTTCTAGGACTGACTGTATCTCAGTTTGAAAATCACCCAAAACTTGGTCTAATGGATTGGTATGAACTAAATCCTCATATCATGTTAGTATATGACTATACCCTATCTGGAACTATATTTTTCACGTACATTACTTCTCTACCCTGTAAGAAATCTTCAATTCTTCAATCCTAAACCTCTAACTGGGCACTGTCAACTCGCCTAGGGCTTAGTAGTAAAAATAGAAAATTGAATCCACCAGACTCCTACTCCTACATATGTATAGACTAATGACTCCCCTAAAATATCCAACCACCCTTAGGAAGATCCCATGGTTATTTTTCATTGGGGAGCCATGAAATGACTGATTGGTCAGGACAGGACCAGTGAACACACTAAACACAAAAAAATTTATCTAAGACCTTAGACTAACTCAAAAAAACTAACTTACTAAATGAAATATGATTTTAACTATCCTATGAACATTAAAAAATCATTATTTTGAAGCTTTTAATCCATTAGATGGCACTGTCACAATGAAATGCTCAGGTTCTTCAAAAAATCAGAGTTGCAGAGCTATATTCAAAAAGCAATATTTCTTACAATCATCACTACTGATGAGATTTGAGCCTCTCCATACATTAAATGCCTTCTTCCATGTTTTTAGGGACTATTGGTTGACAACCCACTCCTATTTTCTAGGGGGGTCCAAAGTAACCAAATGTTGTCATGACAACATTGTAACAACTTTTGGCATCTTTGCCATTATACCAACTTCCTAAGTTTTAGGACCTCTAACCTCTTCATTTAGAGGAACCAACCTAATTAATGTCCCATAAGCATCTCTATGAAAACATTTAATTGTTAAGGACACATTCAAAGCTCAAATCCATCACTAAGCTTCTACATCTAAGAAATTTAAAAAGTTACTAACAATGACTATTTTGGTGACCTTAGTCCTAATGACTAATTCACCTAGTCCACAATGCTATGACCTACTAAGGTCCAAAGTAAACATACTATCTTGACTTGGCCAATGTCAAGTACAAGCTAAAACATAAAAAAAATAGAGGTTAGCGTAGGTGTGCTCCTGCACCATCCTCCCCAAAACAAGAAGTTCGATCCACCCTTGGATTTGTGTGATGAAAATGTGTCACACTTCTATGAGTCATTCAATCCAAGGTTTCTCAAGAATGAGGCCTCAAATATCGACTCATAGCTCTCTAGTCATGGAGTGCAAGTATTTTTAATGGAGGCCCTCAGATTGACCTAGTTGTGCCCATGCAAGTACACCATGAAATGAGAGATTCAATGCATGAAAATGAGATCTACTCTATATGATAACAACGCATGAAAAGAAATTAATCTAAATGATAACAATGCATGATTAATCATTGTGGAATAAAATTAGTCACCTTTTTCCCCTGATGGGTGGGTCTAAGGGAGTTATTATGGGAGATTTCAACACCCCCCTATTTTCTACTGAAAAGTTAGGCAGCCTCCTGTCGGATTTGGATAGTAGACAACATCTAGCAGATTTTATTAGTGAGACGACTCTTATTGATGTTGATTTGGATGGTGGTAAGTTCACTTGGTCTAACAGAAGAACTAGCCCTGATTACATTCAGGTTAGGTTGGATAGATCTCTTATCACTATGGATTGGTTGAACTCTCACCATTGGAAACTCTCTCCTTTGGTTTGACTTGGTTCGAACCACTCCCCAATTAATCTTACTATTAAGCCTTACAATAGGAAAAAGGCCTTCCCTTTTAGGTTTGAAAAGATGTGGACTGCTCATCCGAGCTTGTCTGACAAAATTAGGGACTGGTGGAGCATTAAATTGGATGGCACTTCTATGTTTAAAGTGGCAAAGAAACTCAAAAACATCAAAATGGAGATTAAAAAATGGAACAAAAAGGATTTTGGTGACATCTTCCTGACGAAAGAAAGGATATTGGAGGACCTTGCTGGTGTACAGGAGGAGATCCAAAATATGGGATATGATGAGGATAGGCTGAATGTGGAAAAGGTTATTTTGGCAGATCTTCACAATATAGTGAGAAAGGAGGAAATGTTCTGGCGGCAGAGATCTAGATCGGTCTGGCTGAAGGAAGGAGACAAAAATTCTAGATTCTTCCACCTTTCCACTATGAAGCACAGCGTAGCCAACAGAATTAGTGTGATTAATAAGGGAGGGTTGTCCCTCAAGGAGGATAAGGAGATAGCACAGGAAGCTATCATGTATTTCTCTTTCATCCTTTCCAAAGAAACTAACCTGGTTGATAGGGATCAGGTGGACATTCTCAACTCTATCCCCAGAGTGATTACGGCCAGCCAAAACAGAGCTCTCGTGGCTATACCTGATATGGAGGAAATTAAGGTGGTGGTCTTCTCCTTGCTAGCTGAAAAGGCCCCTGGCCCTGATGGGTTCCCCACTTTTTTCTTTCAGATGTTTTGGGATGTCATCAAAGAGGATCTTGTCAAAGCTGTTCAGGAAATTTTTGGGGCCAAAAGTTTGCTTAAAGAAATTAATGCTACTTTTTTGGTTTTAATTCCCAAAGTTTTAGGTGCAGATTCTTTTGATTCTTTCAGACCTATTAGCCTTTTTAATTCTCTTTACAAAATATTTTCAAAGTTTTTAACCATTAGAATGATTAAGATACTCCCGGAGATCATCTCTCTGCAACAAATGGGTTTTGTCCCAGGTAGACAAATCCTAGATTCCATCATCATTGTCCACAAGGTTATCCACTCTTTGGAGGAAGGTAAAAATGATGGATTTTTGCTCAAGCTTTACTTATCTAAGCCCTATGATAGGGTGGACTGACAGTTTGTGGATCAAGTTCTGCATGATTTTGGTTTTAATGATAGCATTCAGAAAATCATTCTTCAACTTATCTCCACACCCACCTTTGCGGTGATGATCTATGGTACCCCCATGAACTTCTTCAAATATTATAGAGGGCTTAGATAAGGGGATCCCCTATCCCCCATTCTCTTCATAATCTTAGCGGAATGTCTGGGTAGACTCATTCTTGACAAAAGGAGCAGTGGAGATCTTGTTGGTTTGAAACCTTCCTCCGGACCTCTGGTCTTCAATCATCAGCAATTTTTTGATGATACCATCCTTTGGGGAGAATCTTTGGTCAAAGAATCCAAACAGGTCAAAGCCATCCTCAATACCTATTCTAATGCCACTAGTTAGATCATCAATTGAAACAAGAGCTCGGTCTTTTCTATCAATACCCCTGATGGCAGAAAGAGGAAAATTGCTAACATATTGGGTTGTGGCATTGGGACTCTTCCTTCCACCTATCTAGGTCTCCCTATGGGTGCAAGACCTCATGATCTCTTCTGGGATAGCCCAATTGATAGATTCAACAAAAAGCTGGCAGGCTAGAAAGTTATCATCCTGAGTTAGGCTGGGAAGGCTCTTCTGATCAAGTCCACTCTTCAGAACTTGCCCATTTATGCTCTCAGCCTCTTTTCTATTCCTTCTAAAATTGTTGTCACTTTGGAGTCTATTCAGAAGAAGTTCCTATGGGCTAGGCCAAAAGGTAATAAGAAGTACCCACTAGTGGCATGGGACAACATCTGCAAACCCAAGAAACAGGGGGGCTTGGGGATCAGAAATCTGAAGCAATTTAACAAGGCTTTGCAAGAAAAATAGATATGGAGGATTTTCAAAACCAAGGGTGAATGGATAGATATCCTGGTAAATAATTATATATCCAACATCAACTTCAAGTAGTTTATCAGTAGGGAAGAGGATCCAAAGGGATCAAATATTTGGAATGGCATCATAATGACTAGAGGGTTAGCCTTTGAGAAGGTGAAATGGAAACTTGGCAATGGAGAAGATATAAATTTTTGGCTAGATGATTGGCTTAGTGTAGGGCCTTTATGGAGTTTAGATTAGTACAATAGATGGGCGATACCCTGCATGGAAAGGTTTGGCTACAGGGTGAGAGACTACAGGATTAATGGTAGTTGGGTAAATTTGACTAAGATCTCCCAGGAGCTCAAACTGGTGATGGACATGATCGGGCTCACTCCGTTGTCTCATAGCAAGGATACCATTATTTGGGGGCCGACTAAGGATGGAAACTACACTGTGGCATCAGGCTACGAAACCATGCTGAGGAGTGGTCCTGTCCCTGTCTGGGCCAATGCTTGGCTTGCTTGTCTCACTCCCAAAATCAACATTTTTTTCTGGATTATGCTTCAAAACTGAATTTTGACAGTCGACAACCTAATTAAGAGAGGTCATCAGATACCTAACCGATGCATCTTGTGCAAAAATCAAATGGAAAGTGTTGACCACATTTTCATCCACTGCCAATTTACTAGAATCATATGGTCCTCTTTCCTGGCTTTTTTCAAATAGACTTGGGTTTTTCCCAGTAACATTTCGGAGCTCTTCCAACAGTGGCATTTTGGGGTGACTGGGAATGTTTTATGGGCTTGGGCCCTCCCTCATCTCTACTGGGGAGTGTGGAAGGAATGGAATAACCGCATCTTTAGAGAAAAAGAAGCTAATTCTATGGTGGTTTTTCACAAAAGCTTTAACGCCATGGTTGAAAACTTCACTATCATCAAAGGCTATAACCCTATTATCAACACCAAGGAGATAGATCAAAGAAAGAGGGAGGATTGTAGATGGGTTATTCCTCCTGAGGGTTGGTGTAAAGCCAACTTTGATGGTGTAGTGAAAGGTAACCCTGGCCAGGCAGTGATCGGGGGTATCATCAGAAATGAACATGGGAAAGGCATTGCTGCCATTTCGGTTCCTCTGGGAGTGCAAACCAACCATGTGGCAGAGGCAACTGCAGCCCATCAAACCATCAAGTTGGCTAAGGAAATTGGAGTCAAAAACCTATGGTTAGAAGGAGACTCAAAGAACATAATAGACAGTCTCAATGAGAAAAATATGTCGACCTGGATGATTGCTAACTTAGTTGACGAGAGTATCCAACTCCTAAATTCTTTTAATAGAGTCCATGTGGCCCATGAGTACAAAGAGGTGAACCAAGTTGCTGACAAGTTGGCCAACTGGGCTGTCAGAGATAAGGAGGTGCAAAGATGGATGGAAGGACATTTAATTCCACTTGACATAATGGAATTAATGGAAAGTGAGAGAATCCCAGGCAGATTTGGAAGTATTAAAACTTAATGATGAAATTTTATGGTTTAGGGAACTTGTGTCATCATATGATGTGTAAGAACATGATCCAAAGTATGAATCGCCTGGGAAACTTCCATTATTGCACTTTAAGGCCCGTTTTTGGATGCAGTATTTCAAATCATAAAGGAAGAATCAAGAACATATATCAAAACAGCTGCTAGAATGAAATTTTGATTTTCTCTGCTACCAGAAGAATTGTCTGTAGAACGAGAAGGAAGATGGTGGGGGACAGACATAGAAGGGAACCTGAGGATGAAGCCAAGAAATGGTAGAGGTGCTCTAAAGTGTGGGACATTTTAAGCAAAGGGGAGGTTACCTCCTTCATTGAAAGACTGCATGGTTGGAAACCCTCGATTACTAAGACAATGGTCAAAAGCTGGAATGAGGGTAGTGTTAAAATTGATGGGGTTGAATTCATGGTGATGGATGAGGTAATTTCTATGGTGACTGGCATCCCCATTGTTGGGAAGAATTTCTATAGAGACAGATGCATCTCTGGTCAAGCGATGGCGGAATTTACCAAAGGAAAGGAGGAAAAGAAGGCTCTCATGAAGCATGGCACTTACTACCTACCGAGATCCATTAAACCTCTGTGGAGGTTCATGCTGAGGGTGATAATCAAGTACATTTCCCTAGATACGAGGTTTGACCACATATACTCCTACCTTTTCATGCTTCTCCACCATTTCAGGCCTAGAACTAAAATTTTTATCCCCTTTTATCTCTACTCTTCTATCAATGAGAACATAAATGACTACAGGGAGAAGCCTATAGGCAACCCTACATTCCATGAGGGGATTTTGTTGTTGATTTACAAATTTTTCAAAGCTAGAACAATAGGCAAGGATATCAAGCAGGGGAAAGGAGGGAAGGAGGGATCTGAGAAAGAGTTTGACTTGAGGGAAGAAGAATACATCCCTTCTAACACTGAGGAGAGCCAAGATATGCACTCTGATTCGGAAGCTAACATCTCCCCTCACACCAGAAAGGGGAAAAAGAAGATTAGGAGAGAAAAAATGGTCAAAAAAGGAGAAAAAGGAGAAACTGGATCCTAGGCAGTGCATTGAGGTTTCTTTCGACAGGGATTATGGTGAGGAAGCTGAGGGCATGGACACTAAGGGGGACAGCGAGGAAGCTGCGGAACATAAAATGGGGGAGGAGGAGGAAACCAAGGAGAGAAAGAAGGAAAAGAGAAAATTCACTATAAAAATGACTGCGAACAAAGAAGAGGTTACGGATTATAATCCTGGCAGGAAGAAGAGGAAAAGGAAGGAAATGGAAGAAGAGAACAAGGATGATGGGCAAGAGGAGGGGAAGAATAGTGAAGAGGAAGGGGACAGTCAGGGGAGAGAGGAGGAAAAAGTGTAGGCTAGTGATGACCAGTACGCTTGCAAGATAACTGATAAAGAAAAGAGTGTGGTCTGGAGGGACTTCCACAGTGTGTCTTTCAAGATGGGCTTGAAGAGAGAAATGATGAAAACCCTAGTTAAGGAAAACAAGGATGGAAAAATACAAATGGAGGACATTATCAACCCTACTCTGGTGATATTGAGTGACATCACTAAAGAACACCCTCAGATGGATGTCCTCAATAATGCCAAAAATAGTGTTCTAGATAGCTACAGAACTACCAAATGGACCTACCATGAAATTCAAGAGCTCAAGTTTCGGGTGGGATTGCTGGAAAGGGAAGGGAACAGCAGAAAAATCATGCTTACAGAAGAAAAGAATGACATGGAAAGAAAAATGGAGGATGTAAAGAAGAGAATGCAGAGATTGGAGGGGACTTTGCAGAAGATCGCGGAGCAGAGCCACAGCATCCGCAAAGCCTCAAATGACAATATAAAATTTTTGATCAGTAAATTTGAGGAACACAGGGGCAACAAGGAGGAGTCTCCTAACAGCAGTAAAGATAAATGTCTGGAGGAAGGGCCAAGGAAGTGTACCAGGTCCAGCACTATGAAGAAGGACACATAGGAACCTGACAAGGATCTAGCTGGCCTTAAGGATGTGGTAGACAAGGCTTCCAAGCTCGAGATCCGAGCAGCGGAGATCCTCAGAGAGTTTGCTTGAGCTGCCCTGGCCTTTGTGTTTGGCCTGGCTTTTTGTCTTTTTGGCCCCTGGCACTTTTTTTTGGACTTTCTGTTTGACTAGCTGGTAGACTGTGTCTAGCCTTTCTTTCTGTGTTGGCTATCTTATCTTAGTGAACTTTAATTGCTTTATCTTTGTTTATGTTTAACTGTTTGGGTTTCAGGGCCCCTTTAAAACCTATTTTCCTTAATCAAAAACAATGCATGGTTAATCTATGAAAGGAAATATGCAAATCTAATCTATGAAAATAAATATGAATCTAATCTACATGAATATCCATGGATGCAAGAAGAAGAAGACAAGAAGAGAGAAGTTTCAATATCCAAGCTTAAGTGCTCAAATCCTCCTCCAAAATTGCTCTTCAAACCTGTAACATAACAATACTGTGAAAAAGATGATCTCTAAATGAGAATGAGAGATTTCCTTATATAGGAAAGTGAATGGTTGAGATTAAGAGGCAAAAATAATTTATCAATGGTTGAGATTAAGAGGCAAAAACCCACCACTTAGGAAGATGTGATGAAAAAGGGATTTTTTATTTAATTTATTTCCTTTTTCATCAAAAGAAGAGCTTTAAGTGGGGATTTTTATTTATTTAATTAAAAGAGGGGTTTTCTTTTAATTAAATAAATTAGAAGAATTTTATTTAATTAAATGG
>MU223320.1:39618-81572 GCA_018584345.1 Thuja plicata | reverse complement strand
CCCATTTGGTTGCAATGATAACATTTCATATTGGCAAAGTAATTGCCTCTTCCTTGTCCACCACTTCTTCCTCTAAAATTTGAATTCCTTCCTCTACCACCTCTACTAGAACTTCCCTCTTGCTGCTCAATGTACTTGACTTCTCCTTGTGTCCTTGATTCTAAACTCCTTCCACCATAGCCACCTCTTTGTCCTCTACTATCCCTTCCTCTACCTCTTCCTTTGGAGGTTTGCTCTTGTTTTCTTTTTCATTTCTCCTCTATCTTCAAGGACATTTGATAACATTGGAAAATGGGTTTTAAGTTCACAAGACTTGTGTCTTCTTGAATAGACCACTTGAGTCCATTCAAATATCTAGCTAGCTTGATGCTTTCATCCTCTACCACTTGTGACCTTAAGCACAACTTTTGGAACTCTTCGATGTATGCTTGGACATCCAAATCTTTTTGTCTAAGATTGTGTCTTCTCCTATGAAACTAAACCTTATAGTCATTAGGCAAGTAGGTCTACTTTATCTTGGACACCATGCCTTTCCATGTGACTATAGGACTCCTTCCTTCTTTCTCCCTTTCAATTTGATTAAACTTCCACCATGTAAGGGCTGGTCCTCTTAACCTTGACTTGGCCACATTAACTTTTTAGGCCTCTATTACACCATCACATTCAAAATGGTTCTCTATACTGTCAATCCAATCCAAAACTAAATCTGGATCCATTTGTCCACTAAAGAGCGGTACACCTTCCAAAGCTTTGACACTTAAAGCCTTGAGTGCCTTTAAGAAAGGTTCTTCAGCAATAATAGGGTCAGGGGTTGGATCTTCCTCTTCTAAATCCACTCCCTTCTCCCTTGCTTCTTCTTCTTCTTTATGATCTATCTTATCTTTCATCTTATCACCTTTGTCTTGGACTTCTCTCAAGAGTTGCTCCATTTGAGACAATCTTTCTCTTAACAACTTGTTGTCTTCTTCTTGCTCATCCACCTTTTTGGATAACTCAGCATTATTCACCATGGTTTTTTCTTCTACTACTCCCACTAGTGTATTCTCTCCAACTGATTCAGTAGGCTGAAACATCCACCACAAGCCTGATCTTTAATCAAGCTCTAATACCAATATGGTGTAAGTGTTCTAAGGGCTTGCTTGCACACTTTGCTAAGAAGACCTTCTTTGTGTTCTTCAAGGATCCTAATCTCCTCTAGGTCCTTATTAGGCTTATATTATTAACTAATTCCTAATCCAACTCTCCTCTAAGAGTCTCACTCTTTGTGCTTCACCTTTGAAAGACTAACACCCTTTGGGTACTTCACTTCTTCTCCTACACTTAGAAGGATCTAAGTGCCAACTTCTCTCCATTCATGAAATTCATTATAGGGGTGTCCATCATCATGGAAACATTCCACTTTCTCCCATCTGAATCCATATAGAAGGATATCATAACCTTTTTTATTTGAGTCCAAGTTTTAGTCTTCAAGAGGCCTAATTAGGCCTAATTTCCTTGTAGCCTTTTGCAAAGACCTTTTCCCAATTCTTTCAAAACTTTCCCAAAGAACTTGAAAAAATAATCCCACATTTAGATACCCTTTATCATTTTACAAGGGATTTTTTACGTTTTAGTCTCCTAGGCCCTCCGTACATAGGGTTCCTACTACCTAGGACCAATAGGGCTAATAAGCCTAATTTCTAGGACTGATTGTATCTCAGTTTGAAACTCACCCAAAACTTGGTCTAATGGATTGGTATGAAATCAATCCTCATATAATGTTAGAATATTAATATACCCTATCTAGAACTATACTTGTCTCGTACATTACTTCTCTACCCTGCAAGAAATCTTCAATTCTTCAATCCTAAACCTCTAACTAGGCACTGTCAGCTCGCCTAGGGCTTAGTAGTAAACAAATAAAATTGACTCGAAGTAGACTCCTAATCCTACATATGTATATACTAATGACTCCCCTAACATATCCAACCACTCTTAGGAAGATCCCATGGTTATTTTTCATGTGGGAGCCATGAAATGACTGACTGGTCAGGACAGGACCAGTGAACACACTAAACACAAAACAATTTATCTAAGACCTTAGACTAACTCAAAACAACTAACTTACTAAATGAAAGATGCTTGTAACTATCCTAAGAACAAAAAAAAATCATTATTTCAAAGCTTTTAATCCATTAGATGGCACTGTCACAATGAAATGCTCGGGTTCTTCACAAAATCAGAGTTGCAGAGCTATATTCAGAAAGCAATATTTCTTACAGTCATCACTACTAATGAGATTTGAGCCTCTCCATACATTACATGCCTTCTTCCATGTTTTTAGGGATTTTTGGTTGACATCCCACTCCTATTTTCTAGGGGGATCCAAAGTAACCAAATGTTGCATGCAACATTTGCAATTATTGCAAATGTTGTCATGACAACATTGTAACAACTTTTGGCATCTTTGCCATTATGCCAAATTCCTAAGTTTTAGGACCTCTAACCTCTTCATTTCAAGGAACCAACCTCATTAATTTCCCCTAAGAATCTCTATGACAATATTTAATTGTTTAGGACACATTCAAAGCTCAAATCCATCACTAAGCTTCTACACCTAAGAAATTTAAAAAGCTACTAACAATGAATATTTTGGTGACCTTAGTCCTAATGACTAAATCACCTAGTCCACGATGCTATGACCTACTAAGGTCAAAATTAAACATACTATATTTACTTGTTCAATGTCAAGTACATGCCAAAACATCAAAAAAATGGAGGTTAGCCTAGTTGTGCTCCTGCACCAAGTACCCTTAAAATGTTTTATCAATTAAACCTTAGTACTCTATTCTTGTATTACCAACCATAGATAATTTTCTTATCTTATACATGTAATATAAAATAATAAACTTAATTGCATGTAAACATTCATCAAATTTAAGTACACATGACACAAGAATTGGTAACGCAAAAAAAAACCCATGTTAGAAGGTAAAAACTGCGGTGGGGTTGAAACCCACAAAGCTTCACTATCTGAAAAATGGAAGGTGTTAGTTAAGGCTACAAGTGTGATCACTTTTGATGATCTTACCCTATTAGGAGTAAAATTTTATACTATTTAGGTCTACTTGGTTAAGATATTTAGCAACACAGTTAAGTGTGCACTCGGTTAAGAGATGTACATAAAGACTGTTAAGTCCACCTTCTTAAAGGATTTCTTCTATTTGCTACAATTGTTAGAGAGTATTCAAAAATACTTGTTGACCTGATGATATGAAATCTTGAATTTCTTAATATAGATCCTTTAAGTTCATAATGTATATGTATCACCTATAGTGATGTATTAATACCTATATTTTGTGCAGTAGCCTTGAATCTTGTTCTTCATAACTGAATTATATCTTTTGTGTCCTTTTGCATGAAAATCTCTGTCGCATCCATAGATGTATGTTGAGGCTATAATCATCATGTTCTAATTGATTACTACATATATTTATACAATTTATATTGACCTATTTAGGTTTCATTCTTTACAATAAAAACTCTATGATCAAAGGTGTACAACTTGACCTTGATCTCCTAGTTTGCATGTTTTCAATCAGTTAGACTGATTTAATAAATTATATATGCTTTACTTGTCCCTCAAGAAATGGTTTTAAAGATAAGAATAAAGCTAAATATAAAATAAATAAAATTGTCTCTCGGTAGACTGGTGTTCGGGTTGCTCTGTAGTCTTTGCTCTTGGGTTTCTTTGTGAACTGTGTTTTCAGTTTACTCTTTGAATCTATCTGTCGGTTTACACTATAAATTGTGCTCTCAGTTTACACTATAAATTGTCTATGGGTGATCATTGTGCTAATACACTTTTGGTTCTCTCTGCACGTGTTTTTTTCGATGACCTTTGTTTGCTGTCACTTGGTGATCATGTTACCGAAGGTTCAAAAATTATTTCCTTTGTATACTAATGAAAAATTATTGTCCTTTAGGATTATCAATATGAATAATATGGTGTGTTTTTCCAAGTTTGTGTTGGAACAAGAATATTTTTAAAGATGGTGTACCAAGACCTCAAATGAGGACAGTCAGTGGAAGCCTAATTAGACCCATAAAATAAATTTACTAGTCCATTCTTTGATGCTATATTGTAGAGGGATCACAGTAAAGATTTAGAGTGTTCATGAATGGGTGTATACCAAGGAGTCATAGTGAATCCAAGTAACCAAAAATTAGTCTCATAAATTTTTCTAATTGTTGTGTTGTGGAATAATTCACGTTTAGTGGGAATGTAGTTTGAGACAGTCTTGAATATGTGGAAGCTATAGATATCTATTCCTTCTTGGAAAGTTGTGATTAGTCTAATGAGTGGAAGGGATAATATTTGTTGATTATCATGCTCACTACCATGAGAAGATCCATACACTACCTTTCATGCTTCCACATCCTCGTTGATATTTATATTGGTTGTGTTTTATTATGATGCCACTATTCTTAGCATTCATTGTTAACTGCCTTCTTGGAAGCTTTTGACATCATTCCCAATATTATGTAATGAATGTTGCATTGAATCCCCTATCATTCATGTTTCCTTCTTCATATGTTTTGCTTCTTGAACCAAGGAAATGTCATTTTCTTTTCCATAGCTATAGATTTGTTTCATAACTGTCATATATCCTTTGAGAAATCTGCACTTTTGAATACACTTTTATTGCTTAATCTGAGTGTGCTTTTAACGGTAATTTCTTGCTTCTCTTCATAGTGATCATTTGGATGACTACTATTGGTAGCATCATTTATCATCATGTATCATTTTTATGATGCAACTGCCTCACTCTTGAATGCTAAACCTCTGAACTTCCATTACAGGATTGTTGTATACCTTCATCATTTGAGAACACAGTATTCTCATATATTGTAGCTCATTTTACCCATGCAATCATTTATGCTTGAAAGAATTACACCTATGCTTTCATGGGTATAAATGACCTACAACCTATGAGAATACTCAGCAAAAAATTGAAGACAAACAACTTACTTTGGATTCCTCACTTAGTAGAACTAAGGTCTAGTTGTCATAACTTTTTGATTTCACCTCAAAAAAGTGTTCAAAAATGTCAATGTTATTGTAAATTATTCCAGTACAACCAGGGAAAATGCCACATCTTCTCTAGTATTTTGGTACTCTATTGACGAAAGGAAATTTAAATGCATTTGAGTCTCTTGAACTATCATGATTGGTTGAAAATCAAAATAAATAAAAAACCTTTGGAGAATTAGCTTGTTGAGGACAAGTTGGAGTGCAGTGAGGAATTGGGGGATCTTGTGAGGGTTAGTCATGGAGTCTCTAGAACTACCATAGTTTGCACACTGATCAGTACTTCACTTTGTAATTACTAAATTAGTATATGGTCTTTTATGCTCTAAGGTTTCCTATATTCTTGGTAATTAGTATAATATTTTTTTTTTAATTAAATGTTTCTTATATAGGAAATATTAGAAATCTCTTTTTGGCTAAACTTGTCAATGTTAATTCCATAATTTTCATCCACCATCTTCTATGTTTGTTCTGTGTCTGTAAATTGCAGCTATTTCCTCATTTCACTTTTTGAGAAAGTATGTTTTGGAAATTTTTATTCCTTTTATATTCAAAATGGCCTGGGTACTTGTGGCTGGGGAAATTATATAAGATTTAGTCAAGTTGCTTGGATTTGTTTATAGTTGTTTATTTATGCTCTACTTTAGCAAAATCCTTCGTGGTTTTAATGTTGTAGCATCTTGTGTAATATTTTTTTACTAGGAACATATGAAATTTAAAAATGCTTTGATTAGTGGATTGTTCTACTCTACTATTTTAATCTCTTCATGCTTTTGTTCAATTTAAAAAATTTAATGATCAATTCTGCACTTTCTCCACATTTGTATATACAATGCAAATTCATTTTTTTGAATTAGTTTTTGTTTCTTGGTGTAGACTATGGACAATGACCTTTCATTAAAAATATACATTAAAGAAAGGGTTGCCCTTGAAGTTGTCTTAGCTTTTGCTAAGAGAAGGGAATTTAACAAAATAATTATTTACTCTAAATAGGTATGCCTTGGATTTGTTCGCTTGTCATTTATGATGGAAGATAGGGCTTGTTTATGTTTAAACTAATGGGAAAAATATATTCTCTTTTTTTGGAGCATTTGTTTCTTTAGTTCATCACTCTCTTCTTTGTTTTGTTTAATTCTTATAGCTTTACAGAAGAATGTGAATGGTGGAATAATATAGGGAACTCTTGATTATTTTTGGTTGCATATGTTGGGATTAATGGGAAGTAGTACTGAGAGGGGAGGGGTGAATCGGTACCTCTAAAACTTTTAACACTTTTCACCTTTCATCTTTAATAATCAATCTTTACTCTATTACCAACCATATCTGATGTTCTTTCTTATGCATGTAGTATTAATTCATAAACTTAATGATATGAAACATTCATAGAAATATTCATGAAAGTAATAGACACATAACACAAGATATGATATCGCAGAAAACTCATGTTAGGAAGTAAAAACTGCGGTGGGGATGGCACCCACAAAAATTCACTATCTACAGAATGGAAGGGGGCTGGTAAAGGTTTACAATTGATCACTTCTGATGATCTACCCTATTAGGAGTATTAATGTGGAGACCTATTAGGATATACTTTGTTAAGATCTTTTAACAACACTAATGAAGTGTGCACTTGGTTAAGAGATGTACAATAGCAATGTTAAGTCCACCTTCCTTGAAAGGATTTCTTAAGTGTACCCCGCTTGTTAGAATGTGTACAATATGTTTGACTTGACTATATGCAATCTATAATTGTTGATTACAAATCCTTTAAAGCTCACAGTATATGAATATCACCTATAGTGATTGATTAATACCTTTTCTGCTTGTCGGTAACCTACGTTCTGTTCTTGACAACTGATTTGATCTTTGTCTATGTTGTTGCATGAATTCTCTTATCTGATCCTTAGATGCTCTCAGTGTCTATAATCATCATTGAACAACATGTTCACAATTAGTTGAGCATCTATTTATACAAGTATTTGACCTATTTTAGAATCACGCATTACAATGTTAACTCTAGATACAAGGTATACAACTTGACCTTGATCCTTTAGTTTGCATGTTTTAAAATAGTTAAATTGATAAAAACAATAATAATTACATTGCTTTCTCTGCACGTAATGGATTTAAAACAAATCAAGAAGCTAAATATAAAACTTCAGTGATTTATCTAAAGTGGAAATTCATATCCACTTTTTGCGGGATGTAATTGACTATCAGTTCTTGATCGTTGGTGTGAACTAAAAGTTTGTCGGTGTTCCTTCATTGAACTGATTGTCGGGTTCCCTTCATCTGTCAGGTTCCACTCTTGACTATTTTGTCAGTGTTTCACTGTTGGTTACTTGTCAGGTTCCCTTGTCCTTTTTTTCATTGGGTAACACTGAATAGTGTTTGTTGGGATGCTTTGTACTTGGCAGTATCAGTAACCTTGGCATTGGGTAGTGTTGTGCCCTATCTATCAGTTTAGTATAAATTGATGGTGTTTATCATGTTTTTCCTTGTATATACTAATGGAAAAATATAATTTCTTCAATCTCCCCCTTTGACATTAGAATCAAAAATTGATATGTGCATAATACTAAAGTGTTTAGTATGTACACCATGTATATATCCTTGTCATTATATGATTCCCCCTAATTGTATGCATTGGTATAGTATAAGTATATGTACATGTATACTTTCCTTTGTACTATACATTCCCCTTTTTGTTCTTTCCTCTTTCAAAGGATTGAATGTACATATCATTTCTTCCTTTCATTTTCCTCTTTTACTGATTGACTGTACATATTATTTCCCCCTTTTTTGATAATCATGACAAAAATGTACAACTTATAAGTTGTCAAAAAATGTGACAAAAATGTGTAACTTACAATGTGTCAAGAATGTGGGAGTGGGTGTTCTTGATATCTTCGATCATTTTCTCCCATTTTTCTTTGAGGAGTTCTAATGCCATGTGCTCTAGCTCAATTCTGGAATGCATATCATAAATGTTGTCTAGGACAGACATTTCTGGGCTAGCAATGAGTGCTCTTGCCTCTGTCATATGTTTTTGCAGTAGTGTGAGAGTTGGTAAGAGTTGAGCTTGAAGCTCATTCACCTCATCTCTAAACTTGGTTTCTGCAATATGTATGTCTTTTCTCAGCTTTTGAGCTTTCTTGAGCTGTTCATTGTGCAATTTGATTGCCTCTTCACTCTTTGTGTGACTTTTTTCACTTGTTCGAAGATCAACATCAATCTATGCTATCTTTTCGGTATACTCTTTTGTGAGTTGATCTAACGTACATAATTTCTAAATTAAGGCTATTGCTTCTAAAATAATTGGATCTACTGTGCTTACCAGTTCAGATAGCTTCACCTTTTGTAGTGCCACTTCTTGGCTTATCTTTTCAACTAAATTGAATTCATACTTATTTTCAAGTCTATCCTCCATAGCCTTCTCAGCATCTATGTTTTGAGATTTTATTGCATCAGTGAGAACCACTAATTGATCAAGCATGGGGGTTGTTTTATCAACATTTGTGTGAGGTACAATTTTCAGAAGTATTCCTCATGCAACTTCAAGTACCTTTGCTTCCTTGGTGTCTTTTCTCAACTTTTCCTGCATGGATTTTCTTTCGCAAAGTCTTGCATACTTTATCAATTCATTTGGATCCAATGTCCTAGGATCACATACTGGAATATCAATAATTTCATCTAGAGTGATTGGATTCTTATTCTTTCTCTTCTTCTTCCTTGAGATTTGTGTAGAAGTAGATGTATGAACTACCATTCCTAGTTCATTTGTTTTCTCTGAGGCACTCGGCGAAGGCTTTGTATATGAAGCTTCTTGTGTTTTATACTCAGGGTTCACCTATTAGTTTGGTGAAGACGTCTCTCCATAAACCTTGGGTGTTTCTACAGATTTCTCTTCTTTTTTATCTCTTGTTCATCTGTCTTTGCTTCTTCACTCATTTCCTTTTGCTTGTCTTCTTCTACTTGTTTATCCTCTTCTTTATTCTGATCAGTAGACTTGTCTTTCTGATCATCGGTTGCAGCTTGATCTATATTTGTATCTTTTGTGTCATATTTTGTGTATTTTATTTTTGCATCACCCTTGTCTTCAGGTATGCTTGTATTTGCTGCATTTGAATCTTCATTTCCTTCTAGCAGATTGATGGCCTTCATCAATACTAGCATGTTATTTTATGTTCCCACTTGTGTTACATCTAGAAGTGTGTCCTACTCATCATTTTGATCCTATTGAGCAGTGACATATTCATCTTTTTGTAGTTGATTTGCAGGGTCCAAACCTATGATGTCAATAATGGAAGTGTCTGGCCATATTTCATCAGCAACATCCATGTCATTATTTCATTTTGTCTCCAATTCTTGTTTCGTGGTTTGATCCTTAAGAGATATGAAAATTACATCATCTTCTTTCTGTGGATCTTTATCAGAATCATAACGAGTGATGTCTTGAATGTCAAGATCATGCATGACTTTGTCTAATTCAATGGGCTCATTATTATCTACATTATCCAAAGCAATGTGCTTAGGACTTGTTTTATCTTTCTCCTCCTCTACATGAGGTGTTTCGGTGAGAATTAATTGATTCTCACAACTTTTTAACTCTATAGGTAGATCTAGGATTTGTCTCCATTGAGCCTCGACCATGTTGTCTAGCTCTATAAATTTATCTTCTAGCACTTTGTAAGCTCTAATCTTTGCTACAAATTTACTTGAGTGCTTTTTCATTATTTATTTTATCTCTTCCATCTTTGATTCGAGAGGCATGAGTGTGACAAGTACCCTCTCCCTTGCTTCCTTTTCTATGTGTAGAGCATATGACCATTGTTTTGAAATTTTGTCACCCATTTATTTGGGTATTTGGCCTATAAATTCTACTGGTACATATTTGAACTTGACCATTTCCCTAATTATTGCATCTTGTATTTTGTGTTGGTCCTCTGGCTTAAGTTTTTCCCACTATCTAATTTTCCTATCAATCATTGTACCAGTTGTTGCAATTGATTTTGAAATTTCATCCATTGTTCTATGGGCTGAGCTTTTCTTCTCTACATCAAGCTCATCCTATTTTGAATCTTCTATGTGAGCTTTGGTCCTGACTAGTCTTTTCCTCCTTTTGGTAGGTGTTTGTTTCACATTTTGCTTCTCTGTTTGTTGCTTCCTCTTATAGGTCCTCACTTGACCTTTCTTAAGAGGTGTAGTGGCTTTTACAATTTGACTTCTTGTTCTCTGAGTTGTTGTGGTTCTTTTTTTATTTGTCAGAGGTGGAGGTGTATCACATTTAGTGGCCTCAGAATATGATTCTTTCTCATGTTTCTCTTCACCGATGGTACCATGTTCCTCAGTTTCCTCTATTTGTTCTTTCTCCTCCTCATTGACCAACGGCATCTTTTCAAGATTCTTAACCATCTTCTTTTTCTTGTTGATAGTCTTCTTGATTACTAAGCCTAATTTTATCTTGGACTTGGCCTCTTCATATGTCCCAAATCTTGGTTTCTTGTTGTCAAGTGGTTCATTCAACAATGCATCAATTGTATTTGTTGATTGATCTATGTTAATCTCATAGTCAAGAGGTACTAACTAGGCTATCCTCGGTACAACTGGTTTAATATGAGTGAAATTTGAGTCTACCATAAAACATATTTCATCCCTATGCTTTTCAATCAACTTTTCAGGGATTCTTTCTCTTTCCATCATCTTTTCCTTGAATTCAAGGAATTATTCAGTCATCACTGAATCAAAGTTGTTACCTAGTGACTTGATAAGTTCACTAATCTGCAATGTGACTGGTTTGGTAGTGTCCCATTTCACTTTTCCAACTGAAGGAAAGTGTTCTTGAAAATAAAAGAATATACACATGATGAGTGAACCAAACTTACATGTGTTAGTCTTTGCAGACCTTATTTTTGTCATATTCTCATCAAGTTGTTTCCATAGGATCTCACATAGATCCATTTATATTCCCTTTGTGACAATCTTGTATGTTGTGCTTACTGTTGTTGATGCTATGTTGTTTATCTTGCTTGCTTGGAAGATTTTGTAACCTATCACACATGCATCGAACCTCAGTTCCTCATCAGAGATGGTGTTCACCTTGAGTCCTCTATTATCCCATACAACATTGGTGAGTTTTTTTACTTCTGTCCGAGAGGGATGCTTGTGTGCCTTAGGTTTGTCAGTTATGGGGTAACCAGTTACAACATGTAATACATCCTTTTTGATCTTCTTAGGTTCATCCAACCATAACTTATGGTCATGTATTCTTCTCAAAACTAACCTAATCATGTCGGTTTTGAAAACCCTTGGGAAATATAGGGCATTAGTTATCCCTTTTACTTGCATATGCTTGTGTTCTTTTAGGTTTCCTTTTTCATCACATAGCTTCTTGTAAGCTTGATCTATCTCTAGATCACCTATCTCAATGATCTTTTAGTGAATGTAGGACCTTACATCTTCTATTAGCAAAACCCTTGGTGGAATTTTCAAAAATGTGCCAGAATCATCAGGTTGCGATGCAATCTCTGGGCATATCTTGTACTTAGGTTCCACACAAGTTTTGTTCTTTATTAGCTTAACATCATTCTTCTTTTCATTCTTCAAATTTACGGTTCTTGAAGTGGTTTCCATCATATTTCAAATTTAGGGCTTTTCCAAAAATGATAACAGAGTTCTTTGATATTTCTGGTACTTACTTCGACCCGTGTGGTTGGTGAGTGAACTGTTTGGAATGCATTGGATTGAGTCGAGGTCACTCTGATAAATTATCTCTTGTCATTTTGTTTTTTCTCTACTCTTTCTTCTCAAATCATGTGTGCAGAATGAAGTGCTCCCGTTGAGTATTTATAGACTTTTTCCCTAAGTCTGTCATAAATGCTCAACAACTCGTCGGGTCATGAAGATGGAGTTCATCGAGAAGACTTTCAAATAACATTCTCGGTGTTGATCAGATGCTTGGGATGGTTGTTAAGATTGTTTCTTTTACTGATAGATATCGGTGTTGTGTCAAGACAACTTTATAACTTTGCTTCCTTACCGACGAGTGTCGGGTTACATTAGAAATTTAGCCATTTTATGTGTTGACCGACAATTCTCAGTAAGTCTAAATAACTCATCCTTTTATGTTTACCGATGATTTTTGGTATGTTTTTACTAGCGAGGTTGATTTCTCATAATTGTAACAAGTATATGCATCTTTATTCATGCATATTTTGACTATCTATCAATTTCTATAATGAAACTGATGCAAAATATGACTTGGTGTAGTGAAGTTCCATACTTATTCATCTTTAGGCAAGGGTGGTGAATAGAAAATTCACTCATCAGTGTCAAGATAGAAACAAAATACCAAACAAGTACATATACATGCTAGAAACCACTAACAGAGTGATTGTGGTAAACCACATGCAATTACAGTACTTTTATACCGATTGTGGCATGTAACCAGAAATTGTGGTACATTTCTCACAATTGTAGTCATAAACACCATCAATTGCGATACTTTTATCAATTGCAAAAGACAATCCACAATTGTGGCATCTAAACTGTAATTGCGGCAAAATCGCAGTCAATTGCGGCAACATGGCAAAATTTCCAAAAAAGCAATAATTTTCAAAAGCAATAAATGCAAGCATTAAATATGGAATGACTAAGCTACTCATTGGACATCCTACGTCGGCTGGCCTATAGAAGGTCTGGACCCGATTAGAAATGTGAATGACACCCAGAAGGCCTGACATAGCTCAAAAACAACACATAAAACACAAAAAAATTATAAGCAAACTCACCAGATGATCAAGAGATCCAAGAGTGAGAAGTGACAAATGAATGTCCCTCCAAGATATTTATAAGGATTCCAAAAAAACCCTAATTCCTACAGGACCTCAATTTTATCGTCTCGACCCCTGAAAACTTAAACAGTTGATGATAGGAGCATATTGAAGTATTTTCACGAACAGTCAGATACCTAGATAATCATTTTGTAGTATCAACAAATTAACGCTCATGTCGTGACTTTTTTCTTAAATTTGTTGAGGGGCATAGATGCACCTGATGTCACTGGGGCAAGCTGGGGTAGGATCAAATCTAGAAATTATTTGACATAATGTGATGAATCACATTGTATCAAAGAGGGGCAAATGTAGACACCCTAAAATGGACATACTTGCGAACTTACATTACAAACACTAATTTTCATCTATTAATTAATGGTATTTTAATCATTAATTAATCATCTATTTTCTTCTAATTTCATTCCCCAAATCATCTAATCAAATCCCCAAAATTAATTAAATAATTAATTAACCTTAATTTATTAATCTTCATTAATTAAATAAATTCAATTTCCTAAAGTTTAAATTTAAATATTTAAACTTATTAATTAATTCTTATAATTAAATTAATTTAATTTCATTCAATAATTCAATTCTAAACCAAAAAGAATTCAATTATCTCACGTGTTTGAATACTTTAATTACAAAAATCAATTAAATCCTTTCTCAAGTTCAAAAAGGTAACTCATGATCAACTTTTCAGTTAACTAAACATTACCTCTTCTCTCCAAGTTGAAGAGGTGGTCTTTACTAGTTGCTTCTCAGTTAACCAAACTTTATCTCTTATCTCCAAGTTGAAGAGGTGGAGTTTACTGGTTGCTCCTAAGTTAAACTAAAACATTATATCTTCTCTCCAATTTGAAGAGGTAGAGTTTACTTGTTGCTTCTCAATTAACTTAAACATCACCTCTTCTCTCCTAGTTGAAGAGGTGGAGTTTACTGATTACTTCTCCAATTCCCTTTGATCTGAACCATTCATTCTTCAATATCTGAAATCAATCTCAACCATCCAAATCCTTTTCCATATTCTATATAATCAACCCTTCATAACCATTTTAAGGATCTAGAATTCTAAGCGTTCGTGTGCCCTTACTCTGCAGGATTCTTTCTAAAGGCATTCAAAGCATTCTTGTGATCAAAATCAATATCATGTTCTTGACACTCCCAATTCATAGATTCTGTCGATACCAATACTGAGCACCACACACACAACATTTCAGAAGGAGTAGAGAGACACAATATAAGATTCGTTCTTTTTTGGTTTACATTCGTTTGTATTACTCCTTGATTTCTTTTCATTTTATTGTTCGTGGGTTCATTCTTAGTATTTTGATTGATCTCTTTCCATTGCAAATCAGTGCTACTAACCCCTTGTTAATTTGAGATTGTGGAATAGGATTGAGCCTACACAACTGCTTCAAAAAAACTCATTGTTTTTAGTATGAATAAACACATAAGACCATATTTTTGTACGAGCATTCATCTCATCTAGTACGAGTAAACTTTTTAATACAAGCAAGGGTAAGATGTTGTACAATTAAAGGGACAAGAAATAACATTTTTGTACAATTAAAGGGGACTCACCATATGAAAAAACTAATAAAGTCATACAAGCAAAGATTTTTTTCAGTTACTCATACAAGCTCTCCCAATAGCCCGTACAAGCAACCGATAATTACGACATAAAATCATTAAAAATGTGCAAAAATTCAATCAAAAAAAGGAAAATTTTCAGGCACGTGCTGCTGGTCCATAGTTTCACGGCCGATTGTGGATCTGTTGCTTCTCAAATAAATGGTTTTGGATAGGAATGACCATTTTTTACTCAGAGATGGTTTTTGAAATTTTGAACTCGACAAGTGAAAATGAATTAAAAATTTACCCTTTTGGCCCTTAAATAGATTTTTGAGCTAATTTTCAACTTGCTTCGATCGATGTGAAAAGTACACCATTGGCTAATTAAACCATCTTGAATCCATTTTCGGGATTGAAATTGAAATCTAGGCTCATTTTATTTGTCTAAATTTAAATTTGACTTTTCTGTCAAACGCAGTTGATCGCTTACACAATCATTTTTTTTAACTTCAAACAAATGGGAATTTCTCCTAATTATTTTCCTCAAATCAATCAATGTGCCAAAATTTTGGTCAAACCTTGCCAGAATTTTGTTCAAACTTGGTCAATAAGACCTAAAAAAAGTGCAGAATGTGTCCTAAATGCTTACCACCCCATCAAAATTAGATCACTCCCTTCCTACATCATTTTATCAATCAAATTACTTTCAATCACTAGGCAACCTAGCCATATTTTGATTTCACTCTTGATGGAGCATGATTGTGACATCAACAATTTAGTGATTGCATCATCAAACATCAAGAAATTTGTGAATCTTTAATCAAGCAATCGAACCATCCAATCAAACAAGACCTCATCGCAACGGGAATCTCATCTTCATCGCACCATATAAAGTTGAGATTCTTTGTCATTAGAAAATCTCTAGGGGCATATCGGTTTCATCATTTCACATCAAACCAATATTGTCCTCATCAAACAATTGGCTTCATCACATCAAATCAATTCAATTCCTCTAAACAATCTCTTAAAGGTAATCAATTTAATTGCATCACATCAAACTTGTTATTCATTCAAACCAATCCAACGGATTAAGAGTCATCCTGGCATTGATCAATTTTATCGTATCAAATCAAATTGGTTATTTGTCATTATCAATCATCATAAATCTATCAAATAGGTATTCAATTTCATCGCTTCACATAAAACTGACCATTTTGATCTATCTTCATCGGTTCTAATCCAATCAAGTTTAGAATCAATATCTTTGAACCAATCAAATTGAGAGTAGTTTCATCTCTTTACATGAAACTATTATTTGTCTCAACACAAAATATTCTTTGAATCAATGTATCGATCACACATCAATTCAACAAGGGGAAAATGTAATCACCCAAAAATGGTCTAAGAAATCCTAAGCCCATAATCTCGACTGTTCATCAAGAAAACCCTAATCTTGATTAAATCCCCTAAGTCCTAATCTAATGAAATTAAACTTATCGATTTGATTTGACCTAAACCCTAGGTCTCATTCAATCATCGCACTTGATCCTATTTAATTAATTAATTCCTAAATCCTAATGGTGTTGACAATTAAATTAACCTTATACTATTTATTTAATTAATGTCTTAGGATGTTGATTAAATAAATAAGAATTGTCAATTAATCACAAAAGGGGACTAAATTAATTTTCAACTTGCTCTGATCGACGTGAAAAGTGCACCCTTGGCTAATTATACCATCATGAATCCATTTTTGGGATCAAACTTGAAATTTAAGATCATTATATTTGTCAAAATCAAAATTTGACTTTTCAATCAAACGTAGTTGACTGCTTACGCAACCATTCTTTTGAACTTCAAAAAAATGGGAATTTCCCCTAAAACAATTTCCTCAAAATAATCAATGTGCCAAAATTTTGGTCAAACTTGGTCAACAAGACCTAAAACAAGTGCAGAATGTGACCTAAATTCTTACAACCTCATCAAAATTATATTATTCCCTTCCTACATTATTTTATCAATCAAATTAATTTTGATCACTAGGGAACCTAGCCATATTTTGATTTTGTTCCTGATGGGGCATGATCATGACATCAACAATTTAGTGATCACATCATCAAATATCGAGAATTTTTTTAATCTTTAATTAAGAAATTGAACCATCAAATCAAACAAGACCTCATCGCAAGGGGCATCTCATCTTCATCGCACCACATCAAGTTGAGATTCTTTGTCATCGGCAAATCTCTAGGGGCATATCGGTTTCATCATTTCACATCAAACTGATATTGTCCTTATCAAACAATTGGCTTCATCACATCAAATCAATTCAATTCCTCTAAACGATCTCTTAAAGGTAATCAATTTCATTGCATCACATCAAACTGGTTATTCGTTCAAGCCGATCCAACGGTTTAAGAGACATCCTGACATTGATCAATTTTATTGCATCAAATCAAATTGGTTATTTTTCATTATCAATCATCATAAAACAATCAAACATGTATTCATTTTCATTGCTTCACATCAAACTGACCATTTCGATCTATCTTCATTGATTCTAATCCAATCAAGTTTAGAATCAATATCTTTGAATCAATCGACTCGAGAGTAGTTTTGTTGCTTCACATGAAACTATTCTTGGTCTCAACACCAACTATTTTTTGAATCAATGTGTTTATCACACATCAATTCAAAGAGGGGAAAATGTAATCACGCAAAAATGGTCTATAAAACTCTAATACCCTAATCTTGACTATTCATTAAGAAAACCCTAATCTTAATTAAATCCCCTGAGTCCTAATCTAAGGGAGTTCAACTTATCAATCTAACTTGACCTAGGCTCTGGGTCTCATTCAATCATCGCACTTGATCCTATTTACTTAATTAATTCTTATATCCTAATGTTGGTGACAATTAAATTAACCTTATACTATTTATTTAATTAATATCTTATGATGTTGATTAAATAAATAAGAATTGTCAATTAATTACAAAAAGGGATTAAATTAATTATATCATCATAATTTAAAGAAAAATGCATTAAGCCATTTAAATAATATAAAAAGTGCATTCTTAAGTCATCAATTACTTAAGTGATTGATCAAATCAGTTTAGTTCAATCAACTGATTATCATAATGGAAACAACTCAAATCAGTTTAGTTAACTAAATATCATCTCCTCATCATTTTGGAAGCAAATTAGTTAACTATTCAATTAGTTATTTTAACTCATCATTCCATTTATCAACTTTCAAATCCACTTGGGTAACTTCCAAAATGACTAATTAATCATTGGAGTTAATTGATTCTTCAAATTTGAGTCTCTACCAATCAAATCAGTTGCACGTAGATTGTGCTAGTCTGGGATCAACCTCAATCGGCAATCATTAATCGATCTCGTCCGTCCATTTTTTAGAGGATTTCTATATAATCAGGCCTTCATTCTTCTAAAATAGAATTGTGAAGTATAGGAACAATGTCGAGTTGGTGATAGATTATTGTTAATTGCTTGTCATATTCATAGTTCATTTAGTTTACTTGCATTTTCATAATTAAATCATAGGAATATTACTCTCATTTTCTCAATAATAGATTAATCTTGGCTTAATTTGGATGAGCTTGCATTTCATTTACCTTGGCTTTCAAAATCCTTCATTTAGATAGAGTCTATAGTCACAGGATTTTGTAATGATCTAAGAGAAAAATTCATACTCTTACTTACTAGAAGGCAATGAGTCACTTTTATTGATTTGTGCTTCATTAGTTTAATTTGTTTAATCGATCACACAATGATTCATTAAAGTGTTTGTGCTATCTAGCTGGTGCATGAGCACCCATAGGTTATTTTTGAAATCTATTTAGTTTATTTGTGTGTGTGCTCCTTATAGAATTTTTTTTTTTAATAATCTTGGTTCAAGCTTAAGGTCATGTTGACCATAGCATAGGTGAGATAGGATGTGTTTAGTTTGAGTCGTAGAACCTTTTAGGAACTGCAATTAGGGCTAAGAAGTTGTAAAGCCTTATAATTGGAAAATGTGTGGTAATGATGTCATCATGAGGTTAGAAGGGTCTAAGGTAGGTTGGAATTATATTTCAAACCCTATTTAGGTCTTTGGTGAAGTTTAGTGAAGATTTGAAACATAATTGTGTAGTTTGCAAGGAATGGAAAAAAGTTGTCAAAGTTGCATTTTGCAACTTTGCAATGTTGCTCTGACAACATTTGCAAGATTGGAAAACTCATCCAAAATCTTCCCTAAGGGGATGATAACCACTTCACCACCATATTTAAGGACAACCTAGACCTTGTATCAAGTTTGGATGTTTAGTGTACGGACATATTTTTTGAGAAGCAATAACAGTTATGTGAATTCGTGTGCAGTTTTGAATTTATTGATTATAGTAGGGTTTTAATGGATTAGTTTTGGCACTGTAACCCATTCACATATTATATTAGGTTTTATTTGGTTTTTTCATGGCATTAGATAGTCATTTTTGTTTCATTTTAAGCACTTATAAATATTTTTTGATCTACACTGTCACTGGTCTTAACCAGGTAGTTTGTAAAGAATGGAGTGCTAGCTCATTTTCCCACCGTAAAAATTGTATGGCCCTTTGGGAATAGTGAATAGACTCCATGTGTGTACATATTCTAGGATTTTGGGCCCTTGAAAGCAAAGGATCTATTTTGGAGTCTTTCCCTAGGTGAGCTAGAGGTGAGCCTGCCTAGGAAAGACCACAATGCATAGCACTTAATTTGTAGAGGTAGTTACTTAGAGGAAAAATTCCTTTTGGAGAAGGAATATACTTTTATTACCAAGATTTTGTGAAGAGGGAGAGACTCTACCAATCCTTCATGAAGGTAAAACTTATCAAGTTGCAGAGGAGCTAGGAAAGGCTCAAAAATCCTTAATTTTGCTCATTTCCAGTTAGGACATTGTATGGCCAGTTATGACCCCAAGACCCCAAAAATCCTTGAGGGGTGGGAATATGAACCAGGAATCCAAAGAAATAATTGGGGTTTTCTTTGGAAGGATTTAGGGAAAATCCCTGATTTCTTGGAGAAGGAGACCTAATAGGGCTAGTAGCCTTTTAGGCCTAATTATGGAGTTTGGTGTAAGTGACTTGCAAATGGAACTAGGTGGAATCCTAATACCCATAGTAGGGTGGATTGAATATTTTAGAAGAAACTCCACACCTCTATAAAACCATTTCAAGAATTTTGAGGTTAGAAGCCTTTAAGGTGGTTTAAGGGCTAATGGCTAGTAATGCAAGATTGCATCAAGAGTTGACTTGATAGAATAAACTTGATGATAGTTGGGTTGGCAAGAAGAACCAGGGGATCCTAAGAAGGTGAAGATCCTATACATTGTAAGTAGTGGAGAGAGACATCCTAGAAGTCTTCCAATAAAGACCAAGAGCATGAATTAGTGAGTGATTCATCCAAGCTACCTATCATATTGGTATCAGAGCCCCAAAAGGATTTTGGATTGCTAGTGTATGATATATTTTGAGTCTAGTGGGTCCATAATCATGATGACTAATGTGGAATTGGAAAAGGAGTTTGATGAACAGGAGGAAGATAATAAGCTATTAAGGGAAAGAATAGCTCAATTTGAACAAGCACTAAGTGCAGTACAGACCAAGACTGGTGAGGTCAGAGATAAATTGGAAGGGAAAGAATCTAAGGGTAGAGAAGTTGAAGAGGAAGATAAGACCCCTAAACCTGACCTTGTATTGCAAGAGGATCCTTTATTGAAGGCATTGAAGGCTATGAGTGGGAAGGAACTTGAAGGAATACCACTATTCAGTGGGAAGATGGAGGCAGATATAGTTATGGACTGGATTGAGGGCATGGAAAATCACTTTGAATGTGATGGGGTTACAAAAGCTCAGAAGATCAAAGTAAAAAAATAAAGGCTTAGAGGCTCTTCTTTGACATGGTGTAAGTTCATTCAGTCAGAGAGAGAAAAAGAAGGCAAGAAACCAATTTCAACTTGGAAAGGAATGGTTAACAAAGTGAAGGAAGCATACATGTTAGATGGTTATGAAATCCAACTGCGCAAGAAGAGGCAGAGCTTAAGATAGAAGGATATTTATTTCAATTCCTACACTAATTAATTTTAGAAGTTGTGCATGAGATCAAATGTCTTTGAGGATGAAATTCTTAAGGTGGCTAGATACCTTAATGGATTGAAATGGAATATCCAAGAAGAGATGACTCTTCTCAGTCCCAAAACCATGCACCAATATTATCAATTGGCTATAAATATTGAATAAAATAGTAGAACAAGTCAAGATCAGACTTCCAAGAATAGAGGAAGAGGAGGGGATCAAAGAGGATATAGAGGAGGATACCAAGGCAAAGGGACTGATCAGAGAATCCAAGGAGAGTCCAAACTCGTAGAGCATGGTAATTAGACCACTCCTAGAAGAGGTCATGTAAGAGGTAGAGGAACTCAGGGGGGTTCTAATAGAGGAAGAGGAGCATGTAGAGTTAATTCCTACTTTGATAGCATTAAGTGCTATAACTATGGATAGATGGGTCTAGCAAAAACTTTTGTGGCGATTATTTGCCAATTAGCGAATGTCGCATGTCGGCGAGCAGGGAATTGGAATTTTTTTTTCATATACTAGATTGACACTATCACCCAACAATTATTAATATTGAGACCAATTCCAAGGCCCATTGCCCATCACTTTATATAATTTTCTACTTTTCTTACACATTATCACCAATGGAATCTAATTTTTGGTCCCCGTAAATTTTAAAAAATTGCCTATAATTTATATGTGACCCAAACGGATGGCCTATATTCACCAATAGTTTTATACATATATATTTATAGTCCGCCCCAAATACACCTGGCATTTTTTGGACGCGTGTCTCAACCCGACCCAAATTTTCCAACTTTATTAATCATACCTTCGTATTGGACAACCCATAATCGCCACGCAAATAACAAAAGACGTGTTAAAATTATGCGGGCTTCACCAAATTTGTATACCTTGACCTAATACCTCCCGTTGAATTTTCCAAATAAGGATAGTATAAAAACATTTGATCAATAGCAAAGTTTTAGACTGTTGAGTGCAACTTCATACTGCATTGGCGAGTAGCGACTGCAATTTAATTTGAGGCAAAGGTAAGTGACACTTATTTTGCAACTCTGTAATTTTGAGCTCATTATTATTTAGTGGTAACCAGTTAGCAAACACTGGTGACCAAGGAGACCTCAGACATGATTTTAGGGCCAATAAATCCATAATCATATTTATATATATTATAGTCTATTGCCACTTCTTAAATAATTTAACATTTTTTTGCAGTGGAATTCATTGGAGAATGGAGATGTCGAACAAAAATAAGGGTAACAAGAATAAGGGTAAGGCTCCTGCAAGTTGGGAAAGCCAAGAGAGGCCAACAAAATGTAGATCCTTATCATCGTACTTTGGTCATGGTGTTGGAAATGTATCTATCCAAAATCAGGAAGTTGCTTCATCACAAGTAGATTTTGAAGATTCACAACCTAAAACTACATGACATATTGAAGAAGTAGGTGAACCTGATATCTCAGTTCACGATGAACTTGAAGAGGATTTTCAGTTAAATACCCAGAGTATCCATAATGATATAATTGACTTGGATGAGATTGAGAATGTCAAAGATGATGATGGTTCAGGAAAAAGAAAAGAAAAAACAATTCAAAAAATGATCGAAAGTGGGATTTGTCAACAAATTTTCAAATAGAATGGGTGTCAAAGTATCCATTCATTGAACCAGTGGACAATCCAATTGAAATTCAGCCTCTGGTAGAATGCAAATGTAAGATTTGCACCAAGATAAATAAGAAGGAAAAGAGGTTGCAGTTGAAAATCGACACCATAGAGAAGCATATGGGTAAAGTTCACGAAAAGAAAACCATAGATGGAGTTGAAAAATCAGTGATAAGATGGAAAACAAAGGATGAATTTCTGCATGTTAGGAAGGTAGAATTATATGAATTTCATCTGAATATATAAACAAATCCTGCTCAAGTTAAAAGCTCTATTGAAGCTTGTTTTGGAAAAGCATTGGAAGTAGAACTAATGGGAAAAGTTGTTCAGTTAAGTGTTTTTTTTAATATTTTGAGCAAAGGGCATCCTATGACAGACTACCCATGATTGAGTTCTTTATTACACTTTCTGAAAGTTCCTAACTATCCTAACAATCACTAGTCAGTAAATAGTGGATGGGAATGGGCAAGTTGTCTTGCCGATGTTGAAAAAGAGGATCTAAAGGAAAAAATTAAAGAGTCAAATTTTATTGCATTGTCTTTAGAAGAGGTTACAGCAGTAGATAATACTTCGTGGGTATGCATGCATGTTTATACTGTACACAATTTTGTCTGCCAACCTCATATACTAACTACTGCTAAAATGAAGGATAATGTGACAGCTGAAAATCTATTTGAACTAGTAAAGAGATCTCTAATTGAATATAGAGGTATAAATAACATGATAATTTCCAATAAGCTGGTGCGTTTTGGATCGGATGGAGCTTCAATAATGCAAGGCCAAAGGGGCGGTCTTTTCTCAAAGATACAATCTTCTTGTGCACCCTACATTACTCCCATTCACTGCATGGCCCACAGAATGAATCTAGCTTTTGGAGTTGTTAGCAAGCATGGTCAAGTACAAAAAATTAAATTTTTAATCAAAGAGCTCTACCAATACTTTTGTCAAATTTTGAAATGAATGAGGGAATTTAAACACTTTGCCGAAGGACTAACCGACGGGAACAAACTTCTGAAGGATAATGGTACTAGATGGATCTCTTTGGATGGACCAGCACATCGAGTGTTTTCATAATATCAATCGTTTCTTGGTCTAATGAACTCAAGTCATGAAGAATCAGGGCTACCCAAATTTATTGAGCTACTACGAAGGTTAACTAATGTAGAGACACTCTTAAAGTTAGCAAGTCTTCTCCCCCTGGTGGAGGAAATGAGAAATATAATGAAAAACGCCCAACAAAGAGCAATGTATATTGTAGAATATGTTGAAATTCATAAATTGACATGCATGACGCTAGATAATCTCTATCAATCATGTGATGATGTAAAGTTTGCCAGTGGCTTAAAATTACAGATTTGGATAATCCTGACAACTTTTTAAAGATTGGCGTAAACAGAGAGTTATGTGCAGAAGTACATGGATTTGATATACAAATGTACTACTATGCCAGGGTCGAGTCCAAGGAACCAGGAAGGAAGAACAGGAAGTGATTATCAAGTGTTAAAAGGGAAGACTTTACCAAGATCGTTGAGTCTGTAATTGCTTCTATGAAGTGCATTTCCTATGATATTTCCTCAGAGATTGGAGCAAGATTACCTCCATTCAAACTACTTGAATCCATGTCTATTGTGTTTCCTCGATATTGGAGTATGAACAATTTTAAGGATTATCAAAATAAGCTACTAACTTTGAAGATCATTTTTGCAAAACCATAGAGTTAAATGGAGTAACTCTAAATGGAATTTTAGATGAATCTCATTTGAGAAAACAAATGGGCCATTTTTTACAGACAATGAGGGAACAATATAATATTATGGAGAACCCCCACAAATATGGATCGGCAACAAGGCTTTGGAAATATCTAGCTGAGAGCGAAATGTTGATTGATTCAATATCAAAAAATTTCAAGCTTGCTTATTTATGTCTTACCATGATATTGGGTTTAGTGGAGGATGAGAGAGTTTTCAGTGCTTTGGGGTTCCTAAATTCAAAGCTAAGAAACAAACTAGACAAGAATTTGGAAAATTGCTTGAGGCTCTATACATCCAGGTATGAAGTTCATACTTTTCCTTACGACAAGGCACTGAAATTGTGGAGGAATAAATGTTAGAGAAGAGGGCTGGGAAAAATCTCAAACCAAAGTGGGAGTGCCAGAGACAATGATGTGACTGTCATTGACTCATGTACTGGTACTGATAATGCTAGCATTGAACTTGAGTTAATCGGAGGTATGTAGAGTGCATAAAATATATCAAAGAACCAAGGAGGCTATGAATTTGATGGTGATGAATCCGAGGATCTCGATAATGAGATGATGTGGCAACTTGAACCTTTGTAGAAGTAGCAGGTCCTAGGTATTTATTAAACTTTTTGTTGTAGTCTACTGTCAGTTTTTGTATCTCATCATCTTTCATCAATCATGCATAATATTATATTCCAATGTCAAAATTCAAATACATGAATTTGGTTGATAATCTCATGAATTCTATAATTAATAATGGTTTTCTTTTGCATTATTCAGCTCATATAGTACAATTCTTAAATATTTTTTTATTTTTTTGAAAACATAGCAATTCATATGATACAATTCTTAGAAATAGAGATTATCTTTAATTTATTCACAAATATGACACAATTTAACAATTCAGTCATTAATAGTAGTAAGAAGTAGAACACAACTCTGTGTGATTCTGTTTGCAAAAGTGAATTGACAATGAATTATGACTCAAGATTCAATACCCAATTTAAATTTCATTAACCTTAGCAAATGACCCTAAATTCCCTTTTATAGAAACAAGGGAGCAACAAAAGCTTCAGATCAATTTTCCTAATGTGAAGTCTCAAAATCAAAATCAATAAGAGTCAAGGCCAGTACACCATCTCTACAACTGTACTTTTCTGCATTTGATAGGCCGGTTTAGTAAATTAGAAATAGCATTATAGCATCTGCTACATTGATCATGTTAAAAAAACAAATTTCAAACTTGTTACTTTTAACTCAATTCAAACCAATAGATAAATAATATAGAGATGATTGAAACTGAAAGTACTTTCACATACTATTTTTTATTAGATGATTATGCCAGTTTGTTTAATAAGCTCCATTCTGCATCGCTTGGAAGGTTAATATTTTTCAATTTATAGTAGATGACCCGCAACCTCATCATCCATTCATACATGTTAGACTGAATTGAAAGAAATGATCCTTCCAATACTGCATTCAAATTTTTCAATGGTTTGATGCAATTTGCAATGCCTTTATGAGTTGTGTCCTGAGGAAGCTTGCCTAAATCAGTTCTCATTGTCTCCTCCAACCTTTTTTTGTAAGATTATCTTCCAACAAAATTCGTTAATGAGTTACTAGGACCAGGACTCGACAAACCATGACCTATCATTTTGGTTGTTCTATGATTCTTCTTAGCGAGCTTTATCTCAAATAAGGAAAGATTTTCCTCTACTTCCTTTTAGTTTCTAACATTTTTGTAAGACAGATGTTTATTTTATTGATGCAAGAGTGCGGTCATGAATTCCCTTGCTTTCCAAATGCATGTCACTGGTTGTGTTGATTTTATTCAAAAGCTATTTTGCAATTTTCTCTCTCTGACAAAAAAAAATTTTATTGTCAATGTGCTCTTTGAGCTTCCCAAAAACATCTCTAAGACTTTCATTCAATTCAAACCAATCACACAAGCTATCACCAGTCACCTTTATTTTCCCCCAAAGGTCTCTTTTTATTTACTTGGCTATATTTTTCATTTGGTCATTCAAGTTGTTTTCGTAAGTTTTAATTGTCTTTTTTTCCTTCTTTAGGTCTTCTCTCAATTCTAACAACTGGTGTTCACTCTATTTTTTTTATTTTCTCTGCTTCCTCTTCCCACTGGTTTGCTTTCACTTCCCACTATTTTTATTTTACCCTCTCATCCTCCAATTCTTTCTTTAATTTATTGTTTACTTGTGCCGCACTCTCCACACTTTTGTACAAACTTACTGAAGAGGCTTTTTTATCCTCTAGATTTTTATTGCTCTCTTCCAATTTTTCCCTCACAAATTTTAGTTCTTCCTCCATATGTTCTTGCAGAACAATTGCTTCTTTAAAGGATGAATTTTTTATCCTTTTCTCTAATTCTTTGCACCTGTTATCTGTTGCTTTCTCCTTTGCCTTTTCATTTGTCAGGTTTGCCTGTAACTTTTCTATTCTTCCCTGAAGCTTTCCATTCTCTCTCTCCAACTTCATCACTAAACTATAGACAACTTGGATGGTCTTTTTTGATACATTTATCTTGTCGACATTTTTAATTTTTGATAAATCCATTTGGAGGGTGCTAACTTGAAATTCAGATGGATCTATCTGACTCTCTAGTGGATTGTTATCTCTAGCTGGGGGCATAACAACCATGAACTCCATAATTTCATTCTTTGGGTCATATGTGGGAAATAGCCTATTCAATGTAGGTTCTGCATCACGATCTACAGAAACTGCATCCCTCTTCAATGTCTTAGTATTTTTTCTATTCCTATTTTTTGTTTGTTCAAAGTTCTTTACAAAATCATTGTAACAAAAATTAGGGTTTCTAACACAATTAAATGTTTGAAAGGTGAAATAGAACTTGTAGCTATGTACGAGCTTCCACCTATGGTTCTAATACTTGCACCATGAGGATTAGTAGCAGTAACACCCTGAACCATTACAAGTGGAGTATTTGGACTGTTCAGAGGGTTTTGTCTGGAAGGTGTGGAAATTATTGGACTCACAGTCACAAACACCATTGGCATTGTTGTCAAAACCTTTTGCTTCTTTACACTACCTTGATCTCTAGGATCCACTGATTTCATGTCCAGTTGTAATGTCCTTTTCAAACCACTAGTACTACCCATGCCATCCCCACGAGTGGTAGTGGCACTTGATTCAGATTGAATCTGAGTGCTTCGAAAAAGTGGAACTGGGTTTGAAGCTGGAATAAATGAAGGTGCAAGGGTATGAGATTGAGTAGTACCTTTTTCTTATGAACATCCAATTACTAGTCCCCTACCACATTTTGGTGGAGCGGGTGTGGCAAGTGGATACCAATTCCCTTCTCCTGTGGGACCCAGACCACCCCTACCTGGAAAACCCATTTTTCTATCATCTCTACCCCTTTGCCATATTTTTCTTTTGTGGACACACTGAATCCAGTAGCAATTGTCACAGAATCCCGCCCATCAAAATTAGTATCTTGATCATCATAATCACTAGGATGTGCTTGACCAGGATGCTCCGCATTCCACAAATCGCTAAATATTTCATCCTCGTCTGGATCATAAATATCTACAGAGGTATTTGGCTCACTGAGATTCTTCCTCATTTCCCAATAATCTTTAATTTTGGTTGCAGTCCAATTATCATCTTTACATTGAAGCATTATTTTGTTTGAAATAGCTTTTGTAGATGGTTGAGCATTTGGCTAGTAGAAATTGTAGGATGTCTTTTGCTGCACTTTTACTTTCTGCTTGTGCAATGCAATAATTTGTGATGACAATTCCTGTATTGAAATATTATTTTCAGCGATGTATTTATCCATCTCTTTTTTGACCTCGTCTCAGGACTCCATGTTTTTAAATTTTTCTATCAATGGCATACTTTCATGTTGACATTTTCTTGTGGAGCTCCCATTCGCTCTAAGCTTTGATCCAATTATGTTTAGTGGATCATACTACCAGTGACTGTCAACAGCAAAGCAAAAAATTGAAAAAAAAATCCTCTGCCACTTTGAATCCTCTTCTCTCAAATGTGAACCCTCCCAATGAGAAAGGCAAGGAAGAAAATATCATTTTCTTTTTTCTGACCATTAAAGAGTGCATATGTGCTCTCCATCTACCAAACATATTCCAATGCAAATACCCTCTCTATAACATGTATTGGAAGTTTGTAGGGTTCTACCACTGAACCGTAAAACCTTAACATAGTGTAGTCTTCCATGAAGTACCAATCAACCAATTGTATTTGACTTTCGAGTTGAATTCAATCTCTACAAGACATAGGAAATCTAGGCAATCGAGTGCCTGTAATTTTATGATACATAGGTGCAAAAAATAAGTCTACAAAATTTTTATAGTTCCTTTTGTTATCACTCATCCTTATCTGAGGTGTCCATTCATATAGTGCATTTTGGACCTGACTTTGAAGCTTGTTTGTCCAAAATATTGTACGATGCTTTGCTAAAAGAAGATAGCACAGGTACATTGTGAACCTAAATGTCTTCTGTGAACCTCTTTCAATCATTAGCAATTTTTCTTGCATGCAATGAATAGTGTGCTCAATAAAATTATATTTTATTGGTTCTTTTTCACAATGGATATGAAAAATCATTTCAAGAATGGCGGCACCCACTTCTTTGTTACTATCCAATCCCAAACAAAATGCTAGCAAGGAAATACTATCCTAAACCCATTGCACAAAAATATCATAATCATAAGGAGGCTTATGATCTGGATCTAGACTAGAACTGCTTGTTATTCCTCTGATATATGAATCTTTCTTTTTACATCTATTTTTTCATAAGTCTCTGTCAGCTTTCCCAGGTCAATGTGCACGTTTGATTTTTGTGCTTCAAACCCTAGGTCCAACAGACTAGCAAATCCAGTCTATGTTATCAACAAAATTTCCTCCTGAGTATTTTTATTGACAATTTCTTTTCTATTTTCATCATAATTTTGGGCGTAGAGCATGACAATTTCTGGACAAGGGAATACTTGAGGTATAGTCATGTGTGCTGACCCAACAACCCATGGTGCAATTTTATTTGTCTTTGCCTTTAACGTGTTGTTAAATGGACAAAAATTTTAATCCTTCATTGGAGCTTTCCACTTATTTTCAAGTGCAAATCTAATTTCCATGATTCCCTTATTTCCATGGATAACAGGATCAAAAATATCATGGAATTCATCAATGAAACCTGGTGTTTTAACCAGTTTGTGGAATTCTATTATCTCTGTTTCCTTTCTTTTCCCTTTACTCATACTCTTGGTATTTGTTTTTCCCATCGTGGACCATGGTATACTAGCGACAACTACAATTTATAGGCATGTTTGAAAATTCAACCCTAATTCTACGACTACAATCTAAACAGTAAACCTCTAGATTTGAAAAATTTAAAGGGCGGGACGTGGGTGTTCAAGATTTTACCCAAAAATTCAATTTTTGTAGACTATGAGTGGGCAGAGAGCTGAGAGACTCTATTGCATTCCTCAATCCTCAACCTAGAAGTTGTAACCCCTTTCTGAATCTCCAATATAGTATACTATAATACTAGTAAGAACTAAAAATATAAAAACTTAGGTTAAAATTGTACAATAGCGAGTAGTACTGAATCGTCAATTGTGATTCATCACTCGTGTTAAATTTTATTATCACTCGTGTTAAATTTTATTTCTTTTCCAGATATTTGAGGTTACTAAGACACGTGTCACTTAATTTTTTGGTCTGCGGTCAAATTGAGCTTATTACTTATTAAATGTTAAGTTACTATTTTACTCCAATTACAATTTTAATTAAACTTAGCTTAGTGTACACATGTCATTATTGTGGAATAGGTTTGCAAAAATGGGGTTTCTTTTCCCTTTCAGCTTGAAATACACTGCACATCGTTGATCTATGCTCATCCAACGGTCGCTGGTTTCTTTTAATCTTCCTTTATCTTTCGGTCTTTCAGTCGTCACTCGTCAAAGAATGACACTAATTGAATGAGTATACAAAAATGGGATTTCTTCTCCCTTTTGGCCTGAAATACAATGTACATCTTTGATCTTTGCTCATCCAACAGTTGGTGGTAGTCACCATCATTTGTAATTGTGGCAGGTCCCATTTATTTACTTTGAATTATATCTATCAGATGACACCGATTGTGTGAGTGGTCACATGTCATCCAATTGAATGAGTGTACACATGTTGTGATTTCAGAATAGGATTGCAAAAATGAGATTTCTTTTCCCTTTCAGCTCGAAATACACCGTACGTCATAATTGTTGATCTCTACTCATCCAATAGTCGCTAGCAGTCACTATCATATGTGGTGGGTCCCATTTATTTACTTTGAATTATATTTATCAGATTACACTGATTGTGTGAGTGGTCACGTCACCATGTGTCATTCGATTGAATGAGTGTACAAGTGTCGTGATTTCAAAATACGATTGCATAAATTGGATTTCTTTTCTCTTTCAGCTTGAAATACATCGTACGTCATTGATCTATGCTCATCCAACGGTCACTAGAAATACAGCTACATGTAACACCATACACCAAAAATTTATTAAATTTAAATAAGATTAAATATTGAAACTTTATAATATAAAATAACTAATTAAATTTAAAATATTGCAATCACATATAACTATCTAATACTCTAATTATTTATTAATTTATTACTAACCATAATTTATAAAATACTTTAAACTTTTACAATTCCACATTCGCAGTAGCACACATGACACATAATGAAAATTACATTTGTCGTTGACATGGAAAAATTAAGTTAAGACTCTTAAATAAATCACACACATACATTAAACATTGTTACATTTTTTTTGGTTCATAATACATATTAATGATATCACATATTCACACATCGATTTGGCAATGTGAATGGGCATATAATTTATTATTTATTATTTATCAAAATTAAAGTCTAAGGTCTAAGGTGTTTAGATTTCTTTACAAAATTGCAATTAAACAATATTACGCAAACAATCTATTATCTCACACACTGATACGAGTCTCGTTTCCGGAGGAATATAGAAAAATTACAATAATTATTAAGATTCGAACAGCAAAAGTTTCATTAATTATTTTGAAAATTTACGTCAATAATATTATAATATACTTTATAATTATAGAGTTTAACAGTTAACTTTAGACTATAGTCGCACAATAAACACCTACAAAATGGGAAGTGTGTTTACCCACAAAATGGGAAGTATCCAAACAGTTACAAAAAAATTTTCCACAAGGGCACTGGTTGATCATATAAGAAAAAACAAAAAACAAAATGAAATGTGGAAACCCATTTCAAGAACATAAACACTAAGGGTCTTCATCTCCATCCTTGTCTGAGAAGAATTATCTGTTGAGGATAATCTCCTTGAATTCATCGAGCCAGTTGTAGTCCATCTCCTCAAAGTCGTCAAGGTGAAACCAATTCTGTAGGAAGTCCCTCCCCATCCGCGCCCACTTTGGATGTTGCGCCAGCTACCTTTCATTAAGGTTCAGTAGGAAGGGTTCCCTTTCCACATTGTTGCCTCGCTGGATAAGATTTTCAATTTCATCAGCCCAAGGGATACCCAACCCCAGTTCTATGAAGACAATGACTTGGACATCATCCACCATAAATTGATCCTTGAAAATATTCTGCAGTAGCATAAGCATGTCTACCTTCTCTCCTCTGAGGTTGAGAAGAGACGCCAAGAAGCGGCATGTAATGTCTGTGCTGACACGGTATCTCTTCTCATTGCGAATGAACTCATGGCCGAGCGCCATCAACACAGCATTGTTAATGAAAGAGCCCACTTCCTTGCAAACAGAAGTGAGTACTTTGTCTAGTATCCTACCCAAAAAGAGATTTTGGTCATCAATGGATGTAGTTCTCAACCTAATTGGTGTGTCCATCTCTGCCTAAACTTAAAACCTAAATCTTAAAACTACACAGAAAATTGAAATTCGAGGGCCGAGGCTGAAAGGAAAAAGCAAATTGAAATTGATGAAGAAGCAAGCAAGGATGTCTATTAATAGCCATGTTCCATATCTTCCATATCTTTAGGTAAATCATTTCCATTAATGCAAGAGTGTGGGAAATTACTAATATAGTCAGTGGTCACTATACTAATAACTATAGTTTGTACTAGTACAATTTTGGAAACCGTACGAATTGCCTGATGGCTAAAGAATGTCACTGTCACTCTGACAAGACATTCATTTTGAGAAACTCTTCCCAAGATAAAACTCTATCCATTGATCTACATCAATCAACGGTCTCAAATAATAAGTTTACAAATTAGGGTTCTAAATAAAAAGGTTTAAGGTACGTGTTGACGGTATCAATGCTCATAGTTGATAGTACAATGTACATACCACATGCAGTTTCCAAATGTACATACCACTTGCAGTTGCTAGTGATGGCGGACAACTCTGCTACCAAAGAGGTGATATTAACTCGATGTGACTGGTAGTACAGAAATTGTAGTTATTAGATGTTTTATGAATTGCTATTTGGCATTTGCTAATTTTAGATTTTATTTTTACTTTAAAGTTTAAAGAATAACTACTTTAAAATTTCACAATTCGGTAATCGCACAGTCACACATGTGACATGATACATGGAAAAGTTAAGTAATATTAATGTTAAATAAATAACATGTTGTCATACATTAACAATTTAACATTTGTTTGGTTCATTTTCAATTTCACAAATTATAAAATCACATGTCATGACTCACACATACATATTTTACAATTAAATCCATAAAAACAAACTGAAATGAAGTTGCAAACTTTTTATTAATATTTTCTATAAATTTACAATATTTGGAATTTCGAACTTGGAGACTTTCACTTGAATTCCTTACAAAACTTTAAAGACAAAACCTACTATAGTGAAAATTTCAAAATTTTTAGGCGGAGGCCATAGGGACACAACACTAAGTATTTTCCCATCCATCTAAGTAGAACTTTCTAGAGATGAAAAGCTATGCGAATTCATACAACCGTCTGTAGTCCACCAAGTCATCCAATAGAAACCATTTGCACAGAAAATCCCTACCAATCTGCACCCATTTCCTACGGCGTGTCAACTGTTGAACATCCAGGTTCAAAAGAAAAGGTTGAATGGCCACATCTTCATCTGACTCGAAAAGCTTGTGTATGTCACTTGCCTAAGGGATCCCCACCCCTAATTTTGCATAAATAGCAACCTCAACAACATCACCCAGGAATTCATGTTTGAATAGCTTCCTTAACAGAAGTAGCATATCCACCTTCTCTCCCCCAAGGTCCAAAAGAGATGCCAAAAAATGGGACATAATGTCCGTGTTAACTTGGTACCTATCGACATTTTTCAAAAATTGACAGCCTAGCACCATCTCACAACCTCATTTGTGAAGGCTTCAAACTCCTTGCAAACTATTTCAAGGGTTTGGTTTGAGACCGGGCCCAAAAAGGCCTTCTGTTCCTCTGCAGATGTGCTTATCAAATGGATAGGAGTGTCCATCTTAAAAAAGAAACTACCACAATATCTAAAATTATACTAATACAACCTAAAAAACAAAACCAGAGGCAATCTTTCAAGCACTAGCAAAGGCAGACCCAAACCAAAGGAGAATTGAAGAAGAAGGAAGCGTAGATCATCTATAAATAGCCCTTAATTCTTTTTCTAACCTAATTAATTCATTTTTCCTTCAAAATTGTGTAAATCTTTCGTATTAAAATCATAGTCATTCATATTAAAAGCACGAGTGTGTGAAATTAGAAATAGCCAGATTTAGTGTCAGTGATAAAAAAATTCTTTTATTAACAACAATTGTGATACATTATCAACCGTCCACCTAAACAGATGTAAGACTTGATACATGTAAATAATGATGTCATTACGTGATGTTGCATTAATTATATAATAGTTATGGTGCAGATTAATTAAACTTCATTCATTCATTTAGGATCATCAAACAGTCTCAAATAAGACATTTAACATTATAAAATGATGGATGTTACTGTTAGGTTGTGCCTCGATGTAATTTTTTGTGTTTATGGATACCAACATGTGTTTAATCTGCAAACAAGTTATTAGTTGGCATTGGCCCACATAACACATTGACAAGTCCCATCTTTTGAAAATCGCCAATAAAATATTTATTTTTCCCATACTTAACAATAGATTAGCCCAAAAAAAAAAAAAATTTCAAAAGGCACATAAAATTCGCCAGCACAAATATTTTTTTCCCTTCAACAAAAAATCATTCACCTCGTATATTATAATGTATTTACTTCAAAAGAAAAAAATTTGCCTCACACAATATATATTTTCTCCACATTAATGTATTATTCGCCAGGATTTTATAGAATTTTCATTGGCAGGGAAAAATTGCCTTCGCCTTTATATTATTTTCCTAATTTCGAAAAAAAATTTGCCATCATCAAGAAAAAATTTCCCCTAAATTAATGTGTGATTCGCCAGGATTTTACACTTTTTCCTAGGAGGGGGTTTCTTAAAGTTATCCCTGGATGGGTCATCCTTCTTATAGGTGCCCTGAGAAAGAAACTTCTTCTGACACAGAGAAGAGGATAGGATATGTTCAAGAAAACACCATGAGTGTCAAGTCACCTGAGATTAGTCATATTGAATCATAAATGGGGGAGAACATGATGTTTAGAAGGGTCCTAATCAGACAACCAGTTAAGGAGTACCCATAGCAAAGAAGAGCCTTATTTAGGGTGAGATGAAAAATACTTGGGAAAGTGTGTAAAGTCATAGTGGATTTAGGGTCCACTGATAACATCATCTTAGAGGAGGCAGTGAAGAAGCTTAATTTGGATAAGGTACCCCATACTAATCCATACAAACTGACATGGTTGAATAAAGGGCAAAGTGTCCTAGTGAATGAGAAGAGTTGGGTGGAATTCTCCATTGGAGGATACAAAGACAAGTTGATTTGTGATGTGTTGCCTATGGATGCATGTCATCTCCTATTGGGAAGGCCATGAAAATGTGACAGAGGAGCCATCTATGATGGAAAAGAGAACATCATCTCATTCAAGAAGGATGGTAGGACATTTGAAATACAGTCTCTATTAGAGGAGGAAGAAACACATTCAAATACCCCTAGTGTCTTGTTAAGCAATGGGAAGGAATTCCTAAACACATTCCAAAAAGAAGGAGGTGAAGGGTATGTCATAGTGGTGACACCCAAAGAAGAGAAAAAGGTCACTCAAGAACCTATACTAGAAGAAGTCCAGAAGTTACTTGGGAAGTTCAAGGACATAGTCAGTGATGGGACATAGCAACATTAGCTCCTAAAATGGCTATCAGTAATCAGATTGATTTCATACCAGGGGCTTCATTTCCCAATAAGGTAGCATACAAGCTCACACCAGAGAAGAACCTAGAAGTGGCTAGACAAGTGCAGGAGCTATTAGACCAAGGACTAATCAAGAAGATAATTAGTCCATGTGTCGTACCTATGGTCTTAGAATCCAAGAAAGGTGGTAAGTGGAGACTTTGCACTGACTCTAGGGCTATTAATAGGATTACAATTAGATATAGATTTCATATTCCTAGAATTGAGGATTTGATGAACTGTCTTGGAGTGACAAAGTACTTCACTAAGTTGGACGTCAAAAGTGGGTACCACCATATTAGAATCAAAGATGAGGATGAATGGAAGATGGCTTTTAAGACCATTGATGGGTTGTATGAGTGGAGAGTTATGACATTTGGCCTTTTGAATGCCCCTAGCACATTCATGAGGCTCATGAATGAAGTGCTTAAGGATTTCACTGGGATATTTTTGGTAGTGTATCTAGGTGATATACTCATCTTCAGTAAGATAGCAGAGGAACATATGCAGCATGTGGAGATGGTACTTAAAAGGTTGCAGGAGGAGAAGTTACCCATCAATCTAGAAAAGTGTGAGTTCTTCAAGAAAGAGATTGTGTATTTGGGGTTTGTAGTATCCCAAGGGTCACTGAAGATGGACCCAAGAAAGGTGTAATCTATTCTAAATTGGCCTATACCAACCATAGGGACAAAGGTAAGGAGCTTTCATGGGTTAACTCAGTTTTACAGAAATTTTATAAGAAATTTTAGTGGAATTTGTGCACCAGTGCTTGATACCATCAAGGGTGGTATAAAGGATAAGTTTAAGTGGACTCTTGAAGTAGAGAAGGGTTTTAAGAATTTGAAGCAACAAGTGGCTACCCAACCCATCCCTCTCTTACCTATTTTTGATAATTTATTCACATTGGAGTGTGATGCAAGTGGAATTGCAGTAGGAGGAGTACTAAGCCAAGAAGGAAGACTTGTAGCTTTCTTTAGTGAAAATATCGATGAGGAAAAGAAGAATTACTCTGCTTATGACTTAGAGCTATATGCTCTAGTGCAGTCTCTTAAAAAGTGGATACATTAGCTCCTACCTAAGGAGTTTGTAGTGTTTACAGATAACCAGGCACTTAGCTATATCAACACACAAGTGTAAGATATAAAAATGTATTATTCAGAAAATGTGATGATGATGAATGTATGTAAAGGTTTTGGGGGAAGATAAGATTCTCCTCCTAGCACCAAATTTCACAAAGGAAAGATCCACTTTGATAAACCATAAGAAAATGGTTAATGCACAAATGCATCAATCGATTGGAAATAAGAAGAAAGAAGAAAGCCTTACATTCCTGAATTATGGATAAAGAGTGTGCAATATATTTTAATTTATTAAAACCTTAATTGAATAAATTGAAGACAAGTACTAACCTCAAAGTATAGTAGATCTGGAAATTATTGTTTTCTAGTGTATAAACTAAGTTTTAGGAAATTTTGCAACCGGATTGATTTGGAACAGAAACATAGAGACGGAGAAAACCCATAAATATTTTCCTTTTCTGAGAAAGCTTGACCTTGACCCAAATACGGGGGCACAATTGTACCACAAAATGTCGACCTTGACCTACACTGTTCTGACAGAAAATCTGTTCGTGGATCCTGAAAGTGGGTCGAAAAGGGTATATGAATCTACTCTATAATTTGATGTTTTGTACCTGTACCTACAAGAAAATGGTATTTTTTTTGGGGGTGAGAGGTTTTCCTTGGTCAAACCTTGGTTTTTGGAATTAACCTTAAAATATAATTGAAATTGTAGAGATAAACAAAGTAAATAAACAAATTCACCTTGCTTGTATAGGAACCCTTGTAGAGGATTCAAATCCTTGGATCCACAAGTATCTATGCTCCAAATAGAATGTATAATGTAGGATGTAGGATGTCTCAAATTAATTTCTTTTAGATATTCAACATCAATCTTGAATGGATCTTGGAATAGGAAGCATCTTACATGGATGTGGATGGAGAAATCTTCAACAAGAGGTCTCCATAGAGCTTGAATCCTTCAATGGCTACCAATGGATCTCCTTGATGACTTGAATTCTTGAATTCTTGAGAGTAGATTATCACTTCAATATATTATGTGTCTTATGTTCTCAAATTATTTTTTCTCTCCAAATCTTGTCTTTTCAAGTCTTCAAGTATTTGTGATTTCTTAGTCTTAGAGAAAATGAAAGGAGAAAGCTTCCTTATATACAAATCTAGGGCACAATACTCTAGAGAGGCCTACATAGGAGAATTAAATCCCAATTATACCTATACCCCTAGAAGTGGACCTATATTAAATATAATTTCAATATTCATTACTTTGGAGACCGAAACAACCGACCTAGAAGTAGGAATTAAATCTTTCCAAAGCCTGACATCCAAAAACCTTGGAAACTTGAAATTTGGACCCTAGGTTAGGGTTGAGATCGACCCTAACCTAGGTCAGGGTCTATTTTGACCCTGGCCTAGGTTAGGGTTGAGTTTGACCTTGACCCAAAAGGTTGGCCTTGACCCTGAGGTCAAGAACATCACATTTGCAAAGCAGGATGCCAGAAATAGGCCAGAGAGAAGTGGAAAATAGGGTAGAACAGGGGAAAATCCAGATCCAAGTCAAAGAACCATGCAAGGTGGTTTGACATGACCCCAAAAAACTTAATTGGAGGGCTAAACCAATCCAAAAAGGAAGTGCTTCCATTTTTCGACAATACAACAAGAAAAGCTAAGTAATAGGCACTTGAAGTGGATGGAGTATCTTCAAGCATTTACATTCACTATCAAGCATAAAAAGGGATAGTTGAACAAGGTGGCAGATGTACTAAGTAGGAGGATGCTAAAAATGTAGGAAGTACAATTTCAAATCATTGGGATAGAGAGTTTCAAGAATCTCTATGGAAAAGATGAAGACTTCTCTGAAGCATATAAGGTATGTTATGATTTTGAGAATCATTTTTATAGTCAATTTTCAGAGTATACATTATAGAGTGGACTATTGTTCAAGGGAAATCAATTATGTGTTCCCAAAGTATCAATGAGAAAAAATCTCATTCAGGAGAAGCACAATGGTAGGTTAAGTGGACATTTTGGTATCAACAAAACAATGGATTTGGTACATAGGCTTTACTATTGGCCCAAGTTGCCAAGAGATGTCAGAAGGTATGTGGAGTAATGTGTGGTTTGTATGAAAGCCAAAGGGGGAGCTAGTAATGCAAGTTTGTATCAACCCTTACCCATTCCCAATAGACCATGGAGTGCATTAGCATGGATTTTGTGGTGGGTCTTCCCAAGACCAAGACAGTGTTGGATAGTGTTTATGTGGTGGTAGATAGATTTAGCAAGATGAGTCATTTCATTCCTTATAAGACCACTAATGATGCTAGCTACATTTATGATCTCTTTTTCAAGGAGATTGTGAGAATACATGGGATACCCCTAAGTATAGTGTCTGATAGAGATGTTAAGTTCATGAGTCACTTTTGGGAGACTCTATGGGGCAGATTGGGAAGGAATTTGTCTTTTGGTTCAGCTTACCATCCACGGATAGATGGTCAAACTGAAGTGATAAATAGAGTTTTAGGTAACCTTCTTAGATGCCTAACCAAGGAGTATTTTCAGACTTGGGACTTGATCATTCCACAAGTTGAATATGCATATAATGATAGTGTGAATAGGAAAATAGGGAGAAGTCCTTTTGAGATAGTATATGGAATGCATCTAAGGGGTATATGTGAGCTTAGAGATCTAGGAGCTATGGAGCATAAAAGTGGCCATGCAGAGGATTTTACTCAAACAATGAAGGAGGTAAAGGAGCATGTGAAGAAGACAATCATAGAGGCTACTCATAAACTGAAAGCTAAAGTTAAAATATCTAGGAAAGATATACAATTTGCAATGGGAGATTATGTTATGGTCCATTTTAACAAGTCCCAATTGTAGAAAGGAATGCCAACTAAGTTTAAAATGAAGAGAGTAGGACCATGTACGATCATAGCTAAGTATGGATAGAATGTTTACAAGGTGGAGCTTCCTGAAGGTTTAAGTATTTCACCAATGTTTAATGTAGTTGATATGATCAAATAAAAAGGATCATTGATATAAGTGAATGAGAACAGTAAGGAGATACTGAAGGGTGTGAGTATTGAAGGCTTACCTCCTAAAGATAAGCTTCAAGAAGACAAGATCTTGGAGTCCAGAGTGAAGAAGTCTATCAGGAACAAGGTGTACATGGAACACCTCATACAGTGGAAGGAAAAGCCAGAATTTGAGGCTACATGGGTGGAAGAATCTCATTTAAAGAAGTATGGCATTGATTTGTCTCTGATATCTCCCCACATTCCTTAGTGTTTGTGTAGAGGAGGAGAATGGTGCAAGAGCACCCATAGGTTTTTTTGGAAATATAGTTAGTTTAGTTGTGTGTGTGTTCCTTGTGGAATTTTTGGTTGTAATAATCTTGATTCAAGCTTAAGTTCATGTTGACCATAGCATAGGTGAGATAGGATGTGTTTAGTTTGAGTCCTAGGACCTTTTAGGAAGTGCAATTAGGGCTAAGAAGTTGTAAAGCCTTCTAATTGGAAAATGTGAAATGATGATGTCATCATGAGGTCAGGAGCATCTAAGGTAGGTTGGAATTATGTTTCAACCCCTATTTAGGTCTTTGGTGAAGTTTACTGAATATTTGAAACATAATTGTGTAGTTTGCAAGAAATGGAAAAAAGTTGTCAAAGTTGCATTTTGCAACTTTGCAATGTTGCTCCAACAACATTTGCAAGATTGGAAAAATCATCCAAAATCTTCCCTAATGGTTTGATAACCACTTCACCACCCTATTTAAGGAAAACTTGGACCTTGTAGCAAGGTTGGATGTTCAGTGTACAGACATAGTTTTTGAGAAGCAATAACAGTTATGTGAATTTGTGTGCAGTTTTGAAGTTCTTGATTACAATAGGGTTTTAATGGATTAGTTTTGGAAATTTAACCCATGAAAATATTAGATTAGTTTTTATTTTATTTTTTTGTGGCATTAGATAGTCATTTTTGTTTCATTTTAAGCACTTATTGTAAATATTTTGTGATCTACACTATCACTGGTCTGAACCGGGCAGTTTGTAAAGAATGGAGTGCTAGCTCATTTTCCCACTGTAAAATTTGTACAGACCTTTGGGAATAGTGACTAGACTCCATGTGTGTACATATTCCATGATTTTTGTCCCTTTAAATCAAAGGGTCTATTTTTGGAGTCTTTCCCTATGTGAGCCATAGGTGAGTCCGGCTAGGAAAGACCACAAAGCAAAGCACTTAATTTGCAGAGGTGGTTACTTAAAGAAAAAATTACTTTTGGAGAAGGAATATATGAGTCTTACCAATATTTTTTGAATAGGGAGAGACTCTACCAATCCATTCATGAAGTTAAAACTTAGCAAGTTGCATAGGAGCCAAGAAAGGCCCAAAAAGCCTTAATTTTTCTCATTTCCAGTTAGGGCATTCTACGGCCAGTTATGACCCCAAGACCCAAAAAATATTTGAGGGGTGGTAATATGAACCAGGAATACCAAGAAAAGATTTGGGATTTCTTTGGAAGGATTTAGGGAAAATCCATGATTTCTTACAGAAGGAGACCTAATAGGGCTAAGCGACTTGCAAGTGGAACTAGGCAGATTCCTAATACCCATAGTAGGGTGGATTGAATATTTTAGAAGCACCTCCACACCTATGTAAAACCATTTCAATGATTTGGAGGTTATAATCCTTTAAGGTGGTTTAAGGGCTATGGCTAGTAATGCAAGATTGCAACAAGAGTTGACTTGATAGAATAAACTTGATGATAGTTGGGTTGGAAAGAAGAACCAAGGGATCCTAAGAAGGTGAAGATCCTATAGGTTGCAAGTGGTGGAGAGAGACACCCTAGAATTCTTCCAAGAAAGACCAAGAGCATGAATTAGTGAGTGATTCATCCAATCTCTGTATCACTAGATAAGTCACATTTTCACACACACAATCCCCTTATGTGATCCATTCAATATGAGAATTTTGTTTACAAAATACTTCTTCCTCTTTGGTTAGTTTGGCCCATGTGCTCTAAGTTCTCCTGTTAGAATTCTTGGCATCTCTTTTTCCTTGATCCATATGATCTTGGATTTATTTAAGGTCTAATGAAAGGGCCTTCTTTCTATGGAAAAAAATCCCGAAGAAGATATTATACTATCCTCTTACATTATCTTTAAATCTCTTGATTTGTGTGTAGTTGTTTCTAGAAATGAGTGTGTGTTCTTTTTTGCATTAACATTTCGAATCACACTTTGTGATCCATCATCAAGATGAGAGAGTTGAAGGAGAAAATGCCTAGATTGAAAATTAGGGTTGAATAAAAAGATTGGGTTAAAGAGAGGGGGGGCACAAGAACCAAGGCAAGAGAAAAAAACAAATAAGGGAAATTAAAAACAAAGGGAAAAGTCAAAGACAAGGACAAAAACAAAAACTAGAAAGAAATAAACCTAAAAAGGTGTGTGTGTGTGTGTGTGTGTGTGTGTGTGTGTGTGTGTGTGTGTGTGTGTGTGTGTGTGTGTGTGTGTGTGTGTGTGTGTGTGTGTGTGTGTGTGT
>MU223320.1:27761-39568 GCA_018584345.1 Thuja plicata | reverse complement strand
GTGTGTGTGTGTGTGTGTGTGTGTGTGTGTGTGTGTGTGTGTGTGTGTGTGTGTGTGTGTGTGTGTGTGTGTGTGTGTGTGTGTGTGTGTGTGTGTGTGTGTGTGTGTGTGTGTGTGTGTGTTGTTTATGCATAAGAATAAATATGTATAGACAAGTAAAAACAAGAAAAAATAAATAAAAGAAAAGGAATGAATATGTACAAGAATAGATAAATGGAAAGAGATACAAAATATTTTAAGAAATCTTATTAAAACCACTTCTTTCATCTTAGTTTCCTAAATCAGAAAAACATCCACTTTAGTTTCCAAAAGATAGCACTTCAGAAGATGTTTAAAAGCAATGTTTAGTCTCCTCACATTCCAAGAAAAAATATTCATGATAATAAGAGACAACTAGTATCACCCTTATATTGAACAAAACTAGGTTTAGGCCTACTAATTCTTTTGGAATTTATCACCTAATAGGTTATCAAGGGTTCTTTTCTTTGTGATTTCCACATCTCTTGTTGTATCATTAGTTCCTAAATCTCTTTGTGAAGACCTTCCTTCTCCATTTTTCCTCCAACATCAGTATTTTTTTTATTTTTTCATTTGCTTCCTATTGGAGTCCATTCCTCGTCTAGAACATATTCCTTGGATTTCATGTTTGGGGATCCAAAATTTAAAAGCACAAAAGGCTCCTTTAACTTGTTTCTCTCATTAGTCCTTTTTTTCAAGGAGCCTTCTTCTTTAGTTTTATGCACTATTTTGATAACTTTGGTCCATGTCTCTAGGGAAACTAATTGTACATGGAGAAAAGAGGAGCAAAGGCAAAGGGGTAGATCACTCCTCCCTTTCTAAAGTTCACACTCGAAAGGAAGATGTCTCAATAGGATCAAGTAGGACCTACGAATTAAATTGGATAATGATCCTTCACTAAATATGTGTAAATTGAAAATGGAAAGAGGAAATGTGAAATGTAGGAGGCAAAATAGACAAATAGAGACAAAACTATTAATAACAGACTAATAAATAACTGCCAGAAACTAGAAATAAGCTCAATCGAGGTCCAGACTATTGTACTGGTCAGCAGGGTAAAAATGACTCAAGCGTTCTATACCTGGGAACAGAACGACTAAGGCGCTTTGCTCCTGTCACTTTTTGCTAAAACTTTTGGGGACTCTCGGGTTGTTTCTGATCTGCACAAAAAAGATCTGGAAAAATTGTAACTTGTTTTTGCACATATAATAAAGGGTAAAAGGTTGATTAAAAAGGTTTTCTTGTTAAATCCCCTATTTAGAAAATCAATCTTGAAAATTACAGGAAATTGCATAAAGGAAAGTATGTTAAGAGGTAAATATTTGATTCACCTTGCACAAACCCTTATGGATGGGTGTTGAAATCGCTCATACCCGTAAATATATTTGAATGTGATTGAGATCCAAGGATTTGAATATAGAATATAGAATAGAATCAAGGATGCCCTCACAAATGCAATGTCACTCCCAAATCTTTAATGTAGATATGCTTGATAATCACTTGCAATGAAATAGAGATGAATGTGGATGGAATGAAGGATATTCTTGTTGAAGAATTCCACAATTTGTCATCATGGGAGAGAAGATTGCTTAAATTAGAGAATATTTCCTTGTAATTGACTTGGATTCTTGGATAAACTAGATCTTGGATGCTTTCCTTCAAATCTTGAATCCAATTACTTGAATGCTTAATTGCTCTTGAAAAAGTAATTGCACTTGATCATGGATATGATTGCATAATAGTGGATCATGAATTTATATCAAAATGAGGAGAGATATGGTGTTTATGTAATTCATCCATCATTTTAGGATTCAAAAGTAAGCCAGATTGACCATGGGATCTAATTTCCTACTAAAATCCCAACATAGGGGTCCAGGCCAAACTTGGGCCAGAAAAAGTGGGAATATAATACCTCATCCATTATGTTCCTTGGGTTTTGAGATGAAGTTTGAATCAAGTGTTGGGGTGGTGGAAAATATGTGGGAAAAGAAGAATCAAGTTACTATGATCAAGCATAACAGACATAAAATCTCAAAATCACCAAAATGGGGCCTAATATAGAATCCAACTATGGGTGCTAACTTTTAAGGATGGTACATTATCCCTCACTTTAGTGGGAGTGTCAGACAAACTCATGTTCATGGTAAATTAGATCATAAGAAAAATATTATCAAGGTCAAGGAGACAAATAAACATCAAGCCCCCAAGTGACTTAAGTCTTATTAAAATCCAAAGCCAAGATAAAAGAGGCATTTCTCAAAAGAGAGAGAAAGAAGGAAAGAGAGAGAGGCATGATCACTAGCCTAGTAAAATATTACATTACTATGGATCATGCAAAGAGAAAGTGCCACCACAAAAGATGGCATTGATAGTATAGAAAGTTGTGTTATCCTAGTCAACCCATAAAAACAAAGGGATCAGTCCTTAAGGAAAGAATTGTCTCCATTAAGGGATTCTGAAAAGGTAATCATTCCTACAGAAATCATTGCCTCCAAAGGGATCTAGGAAATGAGGATCATTCTTTAGGTATATCATTATCTCTATCAAGGGATCCACTGAATAAATGCATAGGGGCATGATAATATAAATATTAACTTAAGTAAAGCATTGTCATCTTATCCATCTATATGAGAGATCGCATTGAATCATTATGTGTGTGTGTGCAAAATGTGAAACAAGGAGCAGAGTATATGCCTCCATGTTAAAGTGATTACAAATACCTTAAAGTGATAAATAGATTTAATAGAGCATACATGCACCCACAAGAGACATTTTCACTATAAAATTCCCCCTAGAAAGGACAGACCAAGAGAAATGAAGCACGTGAAAAAATAGAGTACGAAAGGGATCTAATAAATCAGGGGTCAATGTGATCATATGATAACTCATGTATATCATAATTATCAAAATTAAATGTCATCATTCCCCAAAGGTAGTAAAAATACAAGCATAATGGAAGAATAACATGTAAGAGTCACAAAGAAGAGTATTTTTGGGTCAGCGTCAGGAAGACCAAAAAGAATTGGTAGCCACCATTTTGCATCATCCACAATTAGACAACACAAAGATACATTTACGAGTAGTGGCACATGCATGAAAAACTATGTCATAATCTATAGAAGAAATAAGATACAAATAGATGAACATTACAACAAGTCGATTCCTTTATCACCTTGTGCCAACAAAGCAACAAAGATTATCTAAACAAAATATATAGTAAATAGCACATCAACAAGAAAACACAAATAATCCATCGAATGAGAGAAGCTAGTCAAGAAAATCACATGTCCCCCATCTTAGTTTGTAGTTCTAAGGGAAGGTGGGAAACATGCAAGAGGAGAAACATCAAGAATAGTAGTTGGAAAAATAGCCAGTTCCAAAAAAGGACCATTCTGTGAAGATGGGTCACTTTGTTCATCACTAAAACTAATAGATAGATGTTTTCAAAATCTAGTTGGTAAGTCATGATTAACATCAATAAGCTCATACATATCATAAAGGTCACTAGAATGAATATCATAATTTTCATTACAAACATTGAAATCGTCATCATCAAGAGTATATTCTTCATCCAAATTAATTGTAATAGAATCTAAGAGAAGAATAGAATTATCATGTTTGTTCAATTTCATATTTTTCAAATTAACTTCCTCCCTTGGGTTATGCATGGGTCGGTTAAAGGGAATAAAAACATCAATGGGTATCTTATGGGAGGAAATGTTTTGGGAATCCTGATGTTTACTGTGGTATTCATGATCACAATAGTTACTTTTTGTTTTTCTTTAAATTTGGGATGATTTAGGATCGATCAACATTAGGTCCTTTTCTTCTTTAGGAGGAAGAATTGAAGGAACCATGCTAGGTTGAGACATAATATTGGAAACAATTTATAGGATATAGGGGGTGGAATGAAATAATATATAGGAGGTCTAGCGGGTCTAGGAAGAATTCGAAGTCTAAGGCAAGGAGATGGAACTATAGTAGAAGAATTGGTAAGCTCACAAATCTTATGGATTTTGAATTTATGATATGGTAGGAAAATATTTTATTTGTGAGGTTGAATTGGTTGAGGAATAGAAGGAAAAAATAATTCAAGGTCAAAATTCCCTAAACGTGCTAAAGGATGATAGATACTATGATTGATCATTTGAATTTATCCATTATGGGAAAATTTCAAACATTTGTGAATAGTAGAGACTATGAATTTTATGGAGGTGAGTGAGGGAAGACCAATTCTAACTTGAAAATGATCATAAGTTGGGATGAAAACAAAGGTGACATATGGGGTTTTACTACAAACTTCTATAGGAAAATTAATGGAATCGTGGGTAGGATAAGAGACCATTGAACATTTTGATCATCACATCAGATTTTTCATATAAATCTTACTGCAATTGCCTAGTGTAAAGATGTTATTTAATTATAACATTCACCATGCAAGTGGGATCTATAAGGACACCATGATAAAATAGATCATTAACCTTTGCTACAATATAAACAGGACCATTAGGTGCTTTAAAAACCTCTTTAGGATCAAATATGATGCAAAGCTCAGGTTCAGGTTTGTGTTTGGGTTCAGATTGATCAATAAGGTTGAAAAAATTGTTGGCTTCAATAAACTCAATATCATAGTAAACAACATGGGTGGAAGAAGAAGGTAGATACTAGGTAGACCCAATGGTATTGGTCAAATTAGAAGGTAAAGGATTAGTATAGATTTGCAAATTTTGGTTAGGAGGTTATATGGATTTTTTTCCTTGATTATTAACACCCTCAAAAAATATAGAATTAGAATTAATGAGGTCTTGAATAACATATTTCAAATGGAAACACTTCTTAGTATCATGGCTAGATTAAAAAATTTATTGACAAAAAATCTTTGTGATCAAAGGTTAGACAAAGGTTTGGATGTGCCAATTGGTTTAATAAGAGGAAGTTGTAAAACATAAGCATTAATCAACTTCAACATCACATTATGCAAAGATTCAGAAAGCTATCTAAAATTACAAGGTCAAAAAATAGATGACAAAGGAGCCACACCTTTGGATGTTGTTGTCACTTGCTCATTAATGTAGTTTGATGAATTATTGAGCTTGATAAATCCCTTAGGTTTTTCAAACCTTTGAAAGGAGTGGGATGCAACATCACTCTTATCAACCAGGGCCATTGGAGTGGTGCTCTCAAATTGACTCACTTGAAGTTGATAATTATGAAGCACTGCACACAATTGAGTAAAAGAAGAAAATTTAGAAAGTGATATCTTATCTCTTATGTCATTTTGTAAATTAGTAATAAAAATACATTGGACATCAATATCGGGTGCAAAATAAGAAATTTGAGCATGAAAATGCTTAAATCTACCAATGTAATAATTCACTTTTGATTAAACACCTTGTTTACAATGCATCAAATCAGTCAAAGAAATATTAGTACCAATTTTGTTTTTGAAACTATTGGATGACAGCATTAGCAAGTTTTTGAAATGAATCAATTGAATAAGGAGGCAAAGAACAATACCATGACAAGGATTTATCTTGAAAGGTTCTAGTAAGTAATTTTACATAAACCTACGATGATGAGGAAAAAAGCTAAAAAATGTTTGAAAGGTTTTAACATGAGTGAAGGGGCTTCCCTTACTATTGTAAGTCTATAAATAATTTATTTCCATGTATTGATGGATAAAATCATGGATGATGTCTAAGGAAAAAGGATTGGCAATGTCACAAGTAGGAATTTTGAATTTGGATTGAGTCATGGACGCAAATTGTTATTTCAATGATGAATTAGTTTGAGCCAAGCTATTGATAGTGGATTTGGTAGAAAGGGTGGTAGGAAATATGTTTGAAAGGTTTGGACCACAATGGGAAATGGAAGGAATGGTAGAATATGAAAAGGAACACTATTGTAAGTGGGAATGGATGAAGGTAAAGAAACACATGGAACACTTGAAGGAGAAAAATGGGATTAGGAATGCTAATGTGTAGGATTGGTTTTTTGAATGGAAGAGGTTATGAGAGGTGGACCATAAGTGGACACACTAGGAATTGAGCTAGGTATAGGAATGGATGTCTCAACACTAGTGGGAGGCAGAGTGAAACCTAGTTCTTAGGCACAATCTCTAATAGGCTTGACATTATTATCAATGAGATGAGATATATTATGAAATATATTAACATCATGTTCATCATTGTAAATTAACTTCATCAAACCCTTTGCTATGGAGATGACATTTGGATTGGATTTCTCTTGTCCTAACTATTGTTCAAATCTTTCAAAGTCGTGGGAAAGCTTTTGTACTTGCATAGGAGGAAATATTAAGGTATCATCTTCATCATGAGAAGAGTGGGAATAATTATTCTCAACAATAGGAGGAATCTAATTAGTAGGCATGTTTGTCTAATCAATATTCCTAGGAAACAAAGAGGACTTGGGATCAAAGGAACCCATAAGTTTATGGCTTCTCCTAATCTGAATGCTATAGGTAGGACTCAATGTAATAACACTCATGTAAATAAGATAGAAGATAGATATATCTAATGTAAATGTGAAATTTGAAAGAGATATGCAAACACTTATCAACTAAGCATAATTTTACAACTAATGAAAAGCACATCTAACCGTCAAATCAAACATTAATATTCAATGCATAAAGGAGATCTGGCACCAAAAATACAATAGAAATGTCATGCATAGAGTTCACAAAAGATGTACATAATGAAAGGGGGAGAAAATGAAAAGGGGTAGATCACTCCTTATCTAAATTGCTCACTCAGGTGGAAGATGCCCAATAGGATCAAGTCGGACCTAAGCATTGAATGGGTCAATGATCCTTCACTAAAAATGTGTACATTGAAAATGGAAAGAGAACATATGCAATGTAGGAGGAAAAATAGACAAATACATATAAAATTGAAAATAATAGACTAATAACTAACTACAATAAACCATAAATGAGTTGAATCGGGGTCCAGACTACTATATTGGCCTGGGATTTCAGTTTGGACTAAAATTGCAAGGAACATAATGGCTCAAGAATTTTGTTCCTAGCAACAAAATGGTCCAGTGGCTTTGTTCCTAACACTTTTGTTGAAACTTATGGCAACTCTTCGACTATTCCTGATCTGCCTAGAAAAGATCCAATAGCTCTGTAACCAATTCCTACATAGAAAATTCACCTTGCATAAACCCTCATGGATTAATGTAAAAATCTCTCATACCCATGAAGATGCTTGAATGTGCTTGAAATCTAAGGATTTGACCATGGAAGGTAGAATATAATCAAGGATTCTCTCACAAATGCATAGATCTATGAATGTCACTCCTACATATTCAATTAAGATATGATTGATAATCACTTGCAATGAAGGAGATATTAATATGGATGGGTGATGTAGAGCATCATGGAACTCAATGAAACTTCTAGGATCTATCTGATCTAATCAACCATTTCAACAACTTCATCATATTAGAGGCATATTCAATCACCAAACAAAATAACTATCATATTCATCAAATCATCTTCACAATAATCGATACTTCATTGGTATCCAAACCTTCTAAACATCTATTTCATGTTTCAAGCAATAATTCAAATACAAAGTAAATTCAATCATTAACTTCCAAATTTGTCCTAGTTGCAACACGTTGTCGGCCCTGAATTCTTTTATTCACCATTTTCATTAGATACCTCATTTTGGAAATCTCTCTAGTGGAGTTGTTTATAACTAGGGTTTCTAAATCATGTCAAAAATTTAGAGAAATCTAACGGTTCATTTAAAATGTATGGTCTTTGTCCCAGGACCCATGTTATTGTTCCAAAACTTAGAAATTCATAAGCTCTTCCTACTAGGGCATCAAACATCTTTCGCAAAAAGAAACCAAATGATCCAAAACCAATTTAATATTAAACCTTTATGCATCTAGTTTCATAATATGTAAGCCTTTAAATTTTCCAACGGTTAAATCATTATATAATCACAAACCCTTGCCTGCAACTCCATTTAAGACAGTTTAAAACCAGTTTTCACCACAATCTCCATAACTTTCACAAATTTGCATAAAAACTACTCAAACCAAAAGGAAATGAAATTTTATTCACATATATTAACAATTAATCCAATTATATGTCTTAACTCTTCCATATGTGTCTGTACCAAATGCTGCAATATGACTATTTCTAGAAGATCTCAAATCTGCAATCAACAACTTTCACCAAAACGTCCATAAATTCTTCATGTTTTTATGAAATAAATCCAAAACAAAAAAAGAGGGAATATTATTCAATTTAATATATAATAATATAATTCATACATGGTTTCCATGTTGTACAATTTTGTACAAGGCCTGGAACGGCATTAAAAATAGTAAAACCAATCAAAACAATAAGTTTGAATGCACCGAAATTGCTCTAAAATATTTCCCTCTTCTCATTATAATTTGGAATGACCATTACAATGATTTAATAGTGTTTTTTATAGTTTACAACTACCCAACCACCTTTTAGACCAATAATCCTCCTCTTTACAACATATTAGCAACTTTTGAAAAGTTGCATTTTACAATTTTTTATGTAACATTTTCATTTTTGCTACATATGAGTTAAAATATTGTAAGAACATTCCAAATAAATTTGACTGGACTAATAATGACTCATTAAATCACATTTACCCTTCCATTGGTTTATATTTACAATTTGACCTTATTGACCAAACTAGGACCTAGAAGCATAACTTTGACAATTATTACAAATAGCTTGCATAGCCTTTACAACTTTTATTCTCACAACATAAAAATACATATTAATGATATTTTTGACTCAAAAAATCATAATATCTCATGTTGACATCCTGGTATGCTTATGTGCTAGGTGCTCCTGGACCAATGGAAGGAAGGATTTCATGCTTGATTGAGAACTCCTCTACTTAGTCATCATGGGAGAGAAGATTTCTTCAATTGGAGAAGATTTCCTTGTAATTAACTTGGATTCTTGAAGAAACTAGATCTTGGATGCTTGCCTTCAAATCTTGAATACAATCGCTTGAATGCTTGATTGCACTCCATCATGGATATGATTTCATAATAGTGGATCATGAATGTATATTCTCTAATGATAATATCCCCACTTTTATATTCCAAGGATGGGAAGTGGTGTTGACCTACACTATAGGGATAGATACAACACCAACCCTTGAAACCTCTTGGGTTTCTAGTTGCATTTTATCCATTATTTGTGAGCCTTTTCTTTGAGGCTCTTTACTTGGGGTAATAGGATATGCATTATGATTTACCTTCTTTTGGGAATTAATATCAAGATTAGGGTTTTCAATCTTCTCTTGAATGATAACATGTTGATTAGACCCTTCTATCATATGATATTCCTATCAAGATTCAATTGTTCATTTTTTTACTCAAACTCATTGACCCATATTTCATGAGTAGTGGTTCACAAGAACCTAGCTCTCATGAGAATGAATGTAACACTTAGCACTCATTGTATCTAGGTGATTCTCATAGGGGTGAAGCACCGAGCCTTGAAAGGTGGTCACCCATCCCAATATTTCTCCAACTCAAGCACACTTAACCATGGATTTTCCTCCAAGGTTGATCCCACCTATCTTGCTACCTCGTATTCAAAACCTTTTGAAAGTTTTATTCCATATGAACCATTCATTATAGATCCCCTTTAGTTCATCAATTTATAAGTAGGAGGTATTATCTTTGAAAATTAAAATTGTGATATTTCTATCGAGATATGTTTAGGTTTTGATCCAAACACATTGACCCATGTTTCATGAGTAGTGGCGCACAAGAACCCATCTCTTATGAGAATTAATGGAACACTTAGCACTCATTGTATCTAGCTAATGCTCATAGGGGTGAAGTGTCGTGCCTTCTATCTTACTTCTTTCTTTATCTGCTAATCATAAATCCCTTCTAACCTTATGGTTTCTCTATTCTATTTACTAATTTCTTTAGTCTTTTCCAGTAATACTTCTGAGGTACTACTATTCCTTTCCTCTTTTTTTGTTTCCTTGTTTTTTCTAGCATTTTTGTTCTTTAGAAAAGTTTTATTTTTTGTTTAAGTAGACTTTTGTTTTTATTACACAGTCTCTACCTTTGTTAGAGAGGTCTTAGTACTAGCTTTATAATTTTCCTTGCTCAAATTTGGGTTTTCATTTTCCTTCTCATTTTCTAAAGATAAGAAGTGCTTTTATTTTCCCACCACCACTTTGTTAACACCATTCATTTGTTTCTTGCTCACATCACTCAAATGTTCAAACTTATTACAATTTTGGCAATAATTTTTTGTATTCTCATATTTAATTGGTTGAATTCATCTTCCAAATTTTATATTTAAGGGCTACAATTGTTGGAGAAAGGAGTTAACAACTACATTCATGCAAATATGAGCAAAAATCAACATTATTTTTTGTTGGATCACCTTATCTCCACTAGCAGGGTTCTAGAGGAATTAGCAATACCCTTGAAGATAATTTAATCCAAAAAATTCCAAAGGGATACCTAGTAGCCTAACCTAGGTAGGAGCCATAGAACCTAGGTTAGTCATTAGGTCAAAGCCTACTTTATGCATGTACAACAAAAGGGCATTTTTTAGACCCACATCAAAATCTCAAGGACCCCACTTAGAACCTTAAGTAAATATTCATAAACCACAAATTTAACTAGAAATACACAATTAACCATAGCAATTATGGTTGTGCTACCTTTTAATTTCCAAACCACATCTGCCCATCTCCTAACCCGATCAAAATTAGGGAAAATGTTAGAAACTTACCCACCAAGGAGAGTTTTAGGTCTGTTATTTTTCCATTCATATAGTTGAGCATATTGGAGACACTAAGGAGAGTATCTATGGTAGTTTAGTGTTTTTTTCAAGTATTTGAGCATTTTGAGGAGGCATTTTTGATATTTTCAAGGTATAATCAAGCATTTAGGAGTAGTTTAAGGAGCCTCAAAAATAGATAGGGTCAAAGAGGGAGTATTTTCTTCACTTCCCACATTTTTTGGAGTACTTCTAAAAGATCAAAAATAGTGACAACTCAGTTGGACTCCCATGGACGTTTGATCAAGTAATATTCATGTAACACACGTCTTCTCATGTCTTTACTTCTTCAGCACATGTTCTTAAGTTGAGACTAGCTATTATGCATCTACAAAAGAAAGCTTCAGGCTTCTTTTTGGGGGAATTTTTGTTTGTTCTAAACCAAGATCATAAACTAAAACCAATTCATCATGGTTTTGTAATATTAAAAGATTCTATTTTTAGACTTCTAAAGTTGTTATAAATACCTTTTGATTAATGAAATTGAGTTCTACCTTCTAAGAGTTGTTACATTGTTACATATAAATTACTACTACTGTCTAGCCATTCGATGGGAAAAAAAATATATATTCTATCCATGCGAAAGAATTATCGATCATGTTGTTATGTTTCTGTAGACACCCTAAAATGGACAGGCTTGCGACTTTACATTAAAAACACTAATTTTCATCTAATAATTAATTAAGCTTTAATTGATTAATTATCATTATTTAATTAATTAAACTCAATTTCCTATAGTTTAAATCCAAATATTTAAACTTACTAATTATATTCTTCCAATTAAGTTAATTTCAATTAAATTAATTTAATTTCACCAAATAAAGCAATTCTTAATCAAAAATAATTCAATTATCTCACATGTTGAAAACAATTAATAAATAAATGAATTAAATATTCATTTATCTTCAAAGAGATAACTCCAATTACATCACATGGGTTACTCCAC
>MU223320.1:0-10951 GCA_018584345.1 Thuja plicata | reverse complement strand
TCCTATATAATAAACCCTTCATAACCATTTGAAGGATCCAGGATTTCAAGCTTACAAGCGCCATTACTCTGTCAACATTCAAGCTATCTTGCGATCACACACACACATTTCAAATATCAAATTCTCGACGCTTCTCAAGTCATAGACGCTGCCCTGCCAATACTGAGCATCAAGAACAGCGTTTTGGAAGGAGTAGAGAGAAACAATAGAAGCTTCAAGCATCGAAGGGTTTGCATTCGTTTGTCTTCCTTTCTCTTGTTTGTACATTTTATTGCTCACGTTTCTGTTATTCGTTTAGTAGTTATTGTGTACTTGATTTGCATTCACTTGTGAACCTTTGCTACTAACCCCTGCCCTTGGAAAGCTGTGGGAATCCAGAGAGAGAGGCATACAGTTTCATATTGAGATCTTATGAGTAAGGTGTTTATTGGAAGAATAATGATGTTTTAAAGGATATTGAATATTTTGGGTTGTTCTTTGATCCTAGTCAGTAGATGATGATATGTGGCTCTACCTATCTCTTAGGTGATGCGTAGTTCTTGAATTTGATGTGACAAATTTCATAAGTCAATTTCTAGCGGGGAGATGTAATGCCTACTTAGTCCTAATATCAGATGTTACTTTGAATGTTGTACTATGTTTTGTTGTGATGTTGGATGATCATATTTGATGTTATAGTTTGTTGTATTATATTATAGAAATGTTCTATGTATGTATTTCTTGTATGAGGTATGATGTTGTAAATCAAAGTGGCCTTATCTTCTACTTTGGGTATCATATACATGTAGCGAGTACACTTAACATGAAAATCAAGTATGAAAATATAATAAATTTCTCCACTTGAATTGGTAGGTTTGAGTTATTTCCTAGTGGCGTCTAATCAAAGATGTCAATATGGGATTGTGTTTGGTTGTCACTGCCTCACTAAATTGAGTGTGAGATAAGCCTTGTTTTTCTTGGTTTTGGATCCAAATATATCCATATATTGTGGAAAATTAAAATTGTATTTATTATTGTGGTTATTTACCTTATATTTTTTATTATTAGAAATAGAAAAACAAGGGTGTTGTCCCTTACAAACCACAACCCAAATTCATAAAAAAAATTACAAGGTCAAGATAATACCATTGATAGAAGACTATCAACAGAGCTAGTAACCCACATCAAGAATGGGTACACAGCTGACCCACGGTAATGGAAGGAGTGTGAGAGACTGCAGAGTGATTCTGCCTTCGCTAGTCAACAAACGTCTAGGTGATACTTTTAGCATGATCCCCAACACAAAATGGTGGGACCCTCAAAGGGAGAGAATCAAAATCATCAACAAGACTAGAGTGCTGACAATGTTGAACCTCAGCAGCCACTAGCTAAAGCATATCAGGAGTAGTAGCAGTCAAAGAAGAGTTAACATTGCCAGAGGGGACTGAATCAGCAACAAGAGGTAGAGACGGATCCACTGGGACGGAGGAGGTTAGAACAGAAGGATAATTTCCCAATGGGGAGACATCATTAGCCTTAAGAGTTTCAATAGAGGAAGAGTTGAATTCCACGATAGTCAAATGAACATTGTTTGCATCCTTCCACCATTTGGCAGTGCCTTTACGATGCGAAAGAAAACAATTTGTAGCTACATGGCCAATAGAGAAGCACCGCCTACATCTGAAGGGGAGGCCCTCAAAATCTAGCAATTGGGTTCAAGGCTTGTCCTTGACCATGAGAACCACATCCCCCAGAAGGGATGTTGATATGTCAAGGTCAACTAGAATGCAAGAAAAGCTAGATCGACTCACCTCATTCATAGCCTTGTCCACCTTTTAAAAATGGCCAATAGAATTTCCTACGGCCTCGAGGAAAGAATTCTCCAAAGATTTGGGAGACAAATCCACACTGAATGCACATTGAGCAGTTCATAAATAGGGTTAAAGGATATTGTCCAGGGTTTGGCCAAGAGAGAATGATTCCCCTACATCCACAGTTTTCACAATATCAAATCATGTTAATCCTCAGAAGTTTTTTTTTTTTTTTAAGTAATAAAAAAACCTTTTGCATAAGGAAAGAGCTTGATGTTACTAGAGACTAATGATCTCCAAGACTCCATGACCCAGTGTTGCACAGTCATAAGGGAGGGCCAAAAAGCAACAAATCTACAAACCAATCCACTTTATTGGTCAAAACCCACATTTTCCACCACTTCAGGGCCACAAACCACCATAGGGGAGGTCTTGGCACAGAAAATGAGATGATCTTTCAACTTCGAAGGAGCAGATTTAGCAGTCTGAGCATAGCTCTTTCCACCAATGGCAAAAATAGGGGGAATCCCATCCTTCACAGGAGTGAAGACCCCACCTCCACCACAACCAAGAAATTTTTATCCTCCCATAGGAGAAACTTTCACAAGCCCACCATCTGGAGACGATGCATTAAGTGTCCCTACCAAAGCCCCAGCCCAAGAGCGGCTGAAACCAGTAAGATAGACAACCTGCGCGAATTCAAAATGATTATTGAGCAGGAAGTGGCTTCGGTAGACTCAAACAACTCCATTTCATATGTCACCAACACTTCGTTATTTATCTTAAGTTATCATGAAGTGTATTTTAAATATTTAAACTTTGTGTGAGAACAATGCTTAATACTTTGGGAATTAAGAAATTTATAAAGAATATAAAAAGGACAAAATTGTGAGCTTGCAATGAGTAGGTGAGTTGGCTTGGTTAGTGGGTTTGTTCCTCATTGGTCTCGAGTTCAAATCCCCAAACTCGGTGTTTAAATGGTATGTGTAATGGACGAGTCCTTACCCATATCCCAAGGGATTAGTCTCATCTCAACTCGCCTCAAATTGAGCATTTGGGTTGGGTTGTGGGGATACCCTTGGTGACAAAAAAAAAATGTAATTTAATATACATTCAAAAAAAATGCAATCAATTAGAATTTATATTCAAAATTATTTTGTCAACATTAAAAAACTGATTAAAATTATTTTAATTATTTGAAAAAATACTAAATAATATTATACATTATTTGTTTGCTTTTAAAAAAGAAATAACTTTGACAATTTTGATTTAGTGAAAATGATATTTTTGGGAAGAAAGAAATAGAAATTAAGAGCTATAAATAAATTTAAAAAGTAAAAAAGTAAAAGTGAAAATAAAAATAAAAAGGAAAATGAAATCAGAAAAGGGAAAAACGCATAGAAGAAAAAAGACTTGGTCTTTTTGCTTTTTATTACGGGAAAAGCAGCGGAAAAAAGACTTGATCTTGTTGTTCATTCTTAGTTTTGTTTGAATATGCTCTCAAATTTAAAAATTACCATATATATATAATGTATATGGTTGGATTTGCATGGGAATGGATCAATTGGATTAGAATTTTGATTGCTAAAGGAGGATTGTCGGATTACTTGCATGGAAATTGGAATTGCTCGTCGATTTGTAGAAGAATGAAGGAAATTTTGATATTCTTCTTAAGTTTTTACTTGAGGCATTACCCTTATTTCTCTATATTTGATATTCTTACTTCAAATGGTTGGCATGTTTTACCTTAAGCATAAAACCTCATTCTACGATGACTTCTATGCATTTTAATTAAATAGATTAGTTGTTTTAAATTTTTCAAATGTCCATTTTGTGCCTTATTATAGCAAAAAAATTCAAAACTTAAACATGAACTTCGTTGTGCATATTCACAATCAAATGATATATTTGAGTTTTGAATTTTCTAGTATGAATAATAGAGTTTTTGAAAAAATATAGTTTTTCTTATTAAAAACAAATGTGAAATTTTAAACATTAAAAGTGAAATTGGATGAATTTTTAATGTAGAAAAAGAAAACTCTTCTTAATTAACTTTTGAAGTAGAACCAAAGGGTATTTTTAGATTTTGAAATTTGAAATTGAAGTTTCAAGCTTTCTCAATAGAGCTTTTGAAGAATTTTATGGTATGTGATAAATGTGATAAAAATGATTTTAGAAAATTCAAACATTATAATTGAATTTGAATGATTTATGTTAAAATAAATTAGGTCTATGTAAATTTTCATTACAAAGCTTATGGAATCATGTTTATCATGTTATGTCACATTTGCATTGTTTTGTTTTCCATGCTCAATTGGTCGAATTTTAGCATGAAGAGCCTAGGATTGAGGTCTAGGGCGATGACAGAGTGGCTCTACATGATGTCTCAAGTCCAATTATGAACTTGTAGCCATATTTTTGTAATATTGTAAATCAAATGGGGTATAAGAAAATGATATGTTATTATTGAATTAATTATACTAGTTTGGTGACGTGCTTACATAGGCTTGATGTGATTAGCCAAGGGCATGCCACATCTAGTTGGGAGGTGGATGTCATTTCAATACTCCTTTTTTTTTTATTTTTGATGGATATACTTACTCTTCTCTGTAAGCTATCTCATTGAGCTTTGTGATGACACTCCTGCCCTCTCACTAGTGGTGGCTGTCGGTATTGTCATTGATGTCAACCCTTTGCTTGCTTACATTTGACATTTTTTTGACATGACTTGTGGTATTGTCATTTTGATTTCAACACTTTGTTTATTGTGATGTTGTAGTTCCAAGATTATTGATATGTATTGTGATGGTGTCATTGATGGTTGTAAGGTTAGCCATTTGTTATGAAGATGTGAAACATTTTTGGAAGGAAAGATATATACCATTTATGATGATGATCTGGTATTGGTATGTTGTAAAATAAAGAAGCTTTTGCAAGTGATTGGTGGTTGATGGTGATAGATGGTTGTTGATATTCTCTATTGTGGATGTCTAGGTACCTAGTGTTGATGTCTACATTATGTTGTGGTGATCATAAAGATGATGTGTTTAGGTTGTTGACATTGAGATGAGATGTCAGTTTTGCATTTCTAATCTAGTAAGGTTGGATGTCAACCCTCCTTTGTGTTGACAGTGATGTGTGTTGATGGTCATATTTGGAAATTAGAGTTGGTGTCAAGACTTATGTTTAGTGACGGAGGATTTCATAATGAATTCATATTGAGATTACATTAGAAGAATGACATTACTATAGATGGTTGTATGATGCTATGGGATGTTGTAGTATCTCTTATATTTCTCCTAGATGAGAAATTGTTGTTGCAAAGGTATTTTTTATCATTGTAGCATTTACAAAGTAGTGTTCTACCAGTTGCTTGAAAGAATGCTCTGCATTCCTCCACATTTCAGTCTATGGCCTTACACTTTGGAACATAGATTGTATATTCAGTGGATGTTGCACTCCCATATTTGTATGGTCCCTGGTGTTTCTATAGATATCTCTGGTGTATAAGTATGTTGATAGTTTGGGTGTTTGTGAACACTGGTCCGGGAAATGCTTCGCATTTTTCTACATTGATCTTTGCAGTGTTGCAGCTTGGAGGGAATGTTAATAATATACATGTAATGTCTTAGTTCAAATTTTTAGTAGAGAACCGTACCCTGAATATGTTTTTGATGATGTGCTTCATAATTGTCTTTTCTTGGCCTCCTAGTTATAAAGAATTTTTCGTCATAATGGTTTTGGCATCTTGAATCAATATGAAAACATGAAATAGATTCTTGGGAATGATGATGGATGATTAATGAACATCTTTGTGTGACCCTCATTGCAATGATTGAATACTTTGGTTTTGCATAGTATCTAGAATAAGTTTTAAGGATTTTTGTGGCTATCTGGCCAATAGGATTTCTACCTTGATTGTTTTATGTTCCTAGCTATATTGGATGATGTGTTGAGTTGGTTTTAGCTCCCACCTTTCGGCATGGGGATTTTCATTGAGTGGTTTCATGTTGAAGAAGTGTCTTGGGCCTACTATTTGTATGCTACATGTTTCCCTATTCCTAACTTTGGAGGATGTGTGTCAAGTATGTGTCATGTTTGGGATCACTTTGGATATTGTGCTATAATATTTTCAGGTCTTCTTTACTATTACACCTTACACTAATGCCTTCATAAACAAGGACCCCTTCTCTCTTTTGGGCCCTTAGGTTAGTTTAGGTTAGTGTTTTATCATCTGTCTTTGTTTGGAGTCTTTTTGTCAAGATTCTGTAATTTATTTCTACACAGGAAAATTGGATTGCATATTGCATCGCAAAGGTTAGACTAGTGAAAATTCAAAATCTTGATTAGGATTTAATAAGAAAGGAATAATTTAGGATGGTGGGTCATCACGATGCCTGAGTTCTCCATTGAAAATAATAAAATGATCAAGGATATAAAGTTCAATGGATTTTGGATGAGATTTCTAGAACTTTGCATTAAAGAATAAGGAAAGAATCAAGGGATTGGGAAAAAAAAAGTAGCATTTCCATGACTTTTCAAATTTAAAGGGTTGTTTCAATCAACTAATTCATGGAACAACTAGGCGGAGTGAAAGAGAAATATTTCTAATGAAGAAGTATGGACATTTGGAATAGTCATGGATTTCTTCATCACAAATGGACAAGAAAAATGATATCAAAAGGAATATCCTCTAAGGAAGAGAATGTCAAAAATTTTCCTTAGGTAGAGATTTCATAATCCTTTAGACATACAAGAACTTACCTTAGGATTCAAAAGAATACAAAAAGGACAAGAAATGGTAGCATTTCAACATTGGCAAGGATTTCAGTCTCCTTTGGATTACAAAATCCCCAACATACCAAAATCCATGACATTGTCGAAACCTTGACATACCAAAATCCCCAACATTGTAAAATCCCTGACATTTTGAAATTCCTAAATTTCCAAACATCTCCAAATCTTGAAATTCTAAGACCACTCCAAATTACCAAAATTCCAAGACCACTCCAAATTCCCAAAATTCTAAGACCGCTCCAAATTCCCAAATTACAAGAATCCAATTCTAAGACCACCTCCAAATCCCAATGTTCCAAGACCGCCCCAAATCCCAAAATTCCAAGACCACTTCCAAATCCTCTAGTTCCAAGAGCACCTCCAAACCTCAAAATTCTTAGACCACTCCAAATTCCCAAAATTCCAAGACCACCCAAAATCCCAAAAATTCCAAGAATACCTCCAACAACCCTCAATCAAAGAATCCTCATCATGCCCACCAAAATTCAAAATTAGCTATATCCTACTATGGTAGGAGTTATAGTGCAAAATGGAAAACTCCAAAATCCAAATCAAAAACATGAATCTACATCTGCCACTTCTCTCTAAGGCCGATTCCCAATCCAAAAATATGAAAATGTTGGAATCCTTGGCCTCCTCTAATATGTGTCTTTCCATTGCATACTGAAATCCCCAACTCCCTTTCAATGTCATCACTCCTTTCCAAGGCATAGAATCCAATTCACCTTCAAGATGAAATGCTAATCTAATGTGAGCGTAAAGTGTCATTCCATGTCAAGATCAAATTGCCAATCCAAGGTACGAGGAAAAGTCCAACATTTCCTGTCAAGACCATAGATCCTAGACTTTTCTGAATTCCCAATCCATGATGAATGAGTAAATGTCAATCCAAAGACATATTAAATTTCTAATCCATTTCTTGTATCCTCGTCTAACCTAATATTCCATTATTATAATTTAAAGCATATCCAAAGGTCCAAAAAGAGGTTAATCTTTAGATGCATTGATGTCAATCCATTGCATTGTCAATATTCTTTGATTGTGACAATCTAAAATGAATGATTATAACAATGATGATTATGATGAAATTGAATTTTTATGTTCTTGATTATGTCGATAATGTTATAAATATTTTAGTCAATGATGGTTGTGTGGATTTTTTATGTAGATGTCCTACAATATATATTGTAAACATGCAAATGTGGAAGATGCCTCCAAAGAGATCAAGATGTGACAGTTCATCAAGGACTCTCGAGATGGATGACAGCTACAAGATCACTAGAATGAAGTACATCTACAAGGACATTCCAACACTCCTCACACGTGAATGTAAACATGGAACAAGCTCAAGGAACAATTTCAAAATTCTTGGGAATACGAAAGGAGCATCGGGAAAATATCCATGGAAGACTAGAATATGTTAAGGAGAAATATTCAAAGCGTGCTTTATTTATTAATGGAATAAGAAATTTTCAAAGTCAAATCAAATGTGATATTGAAAATTCAAAATTGTATTTTCTTATAGCTTCTCCTTTGTCTTATTCTCCTATGAGACATTGGGAAGCATGTCAATTTTTCCCTATAGTAGGATTCAATACTGTTATTTTTTCTTCTAGTGGAAGTAGGTAAAAGATATTATTTTGAAATACTTGATGTTTCTAGAAGACGAATTTGAGCCCTTGGTGTTGACTTAATCTCCACCATTCATCTTGTAAGCCTTATTTATTAAAGGCGGTGCTTTCCTCCTCTATAAATTAGTAATTAGTAGTTCAAGAGTAGGTAGTTGTTGTAGCAGGAGGAATTGATGAACAAAGATTGTTGTAAACATCATTTGGAGTTAGTGCAAGCTAAGAATGGAAGTTATGGTGTCTTTCTTGTGTTCTTCTGATGTATGCATGGTTTATATTCTTCAATGTTAGTTAGCTCAATGATTTTGACGGTGAAATGTGAAGATATTAGATGGATTTCGGGTTCATATCATTTGTATCTTGCTGGTTAGTCTAAACCATAGTGCAACATTAGTTCAATTAAAAATTCATGTTTGAGTTGCGTCACTATTGGGTACTAGAATGTATTTTTACAATTTGAAAACATTTTGTTTCCTTCGAAGATTGCACTATTTATGTGGTGTTGTTAGTAGTCTAATTAAATAGGAATCAGATCATGGGATATGTCTATCTGAAACATCATCTATTATTGTCATTGTCCTTAGGATCTAGAACTGTAGTTAGCTTTGTAAACCCTATCCACGTTATAGTTTACTTCAAAGAATTTAGTAGAATTAGTGAAGCGTTACAAAGGCTTTGAAGAATCTGAAAATCAATTGGAGAATTTGAAGTCCTTCCATTAGAACTTCAAAAAATCTGAAGTACTATTAGGAAATCCTATAGGAAAAAAACACGTGTGTGTGTGTGTGTGTGTGTGTGTGTGTGTGTGTGTGTGTGTGTGTGTGAGAGAGAGAGAGAGAGAGAGAGAGAGAGAGAGAGAGAGAGAGAGAGAGAGAGAGAGAGAGANGTGTGAGAGAGAGAGAGAGAGAGAGAGAGAGAGAGAGAGAGAGAGAGAGAGAGAGAGAGAGAGTTATATTTGTAGTCCATGAACACTTGCATCAGTCCCTTTATGAAACCAGCAAAATCACATCATATCTATTGAGTCTATCTAAATAAAGTCAAGAGTTGACATTAGGTACCTTGGGGTTGTCTCATCTAATCATATCCAATAGAATCTGAGATTTCCTTGTTTAAGAGAGGATAGAATATACTCGATATATTTTATTTTATGTTGGTGGCATGCAAAACCCCTCATCAACATCTATCTCCTGGATAGGACCGCTTTCACTTAATTATGTTTTGGTGGCTGACTTGTTGGGATCTCCCCTTGTAATTGATGCTTAGTGACGATTTGAATGGTATAAATAGAAGATCAAATAATTTGCAAAGAGCGTGGAAACGGTGTGATATGTGGAAAATGTGAGTTTGAGAAAGCAGCAGTGTGTGGTGAAAGTTGTGGAGTTGGATTGATAATGGTTGCTTGAGACATCATGTCAAAAGCATCTACATTCTAAGGAGAATGTTGGAAGTACTAAGATGCATGCATACTCATTATAATTCATTTCATGTATCCTATGTTGATATAATGAGTCTCCTCTACATATCTTTCTGTGTATCTTTCTTGGAGATGGTGAATCTTAGCAACAAATCATTTGTAGCTTGCCCTAAGACAATGAGTCTTGGATGCAAGTTGGTAGTGAACCACTTGTAAAACATTTCATATATTGTGAAGTGTTCTCACGGTAGTTTTTCCCTCATTGGCTTTTCCACTTAAATCTAGTGTTCTCTTGTGCATTGGTGTTGATTGTTTTATCTTTCATTGCTACTGATTAATGTTACATGTTTTGGAATTAATGTAAAAGTATAAAATTGTCTAAGACTGGTTCTCCCCCACCCCCTCTTAGTCTTCAAGTGTGTTCAACAACTAGATCCCTCATCCTTGTAATTTCTAAGTGATTTATCTAGCATTTGCCTATCCTTAGCTATTGTGTTACTTGACTGGTTGATTATTGTATGTTGGTCATTCTTGTATTGTATGCATATTGATAGGCATGTGGGTAAGCCTACTTCCCCTTGTTTGGTGTGAGTGCGCTTATGGCCAAAGTTGAATTTCAAAATCATAAAACTCTCTTTTCAACTCTTAGTTGTGTATGATTTTTTTTCATGTAAACATATTTTATTGTCGTGATTTCTATTAGACCATTGCAACATATGTTACAAAGCTACATTCCTATTACAAAAGGAAATCTATTCAAGGTGGCCCCTTTTATTTTGTTGGTTTCTTTATATATATCTAACCCTTTCCACCCCCTCCCCCAACACAATAAGGTAGATTTGGAACTGTTGGCTAAATATTTTGCAAGTCACTAAAACTACAACTTGCAAAATGTGTATTTTAGGCAGCGGTATGTGAGATTTCTCTCTCCTCTCAGCAATAGGGGAGGCTCCCTTCTTACCGCAGGTGGCTTCAAGTAGAACTGAACTGTAGCACATACAGTTCGCCTTGCAACAGTAATGTCGGTGACTCGATGATTGACGTAAGAACAATCAAACGAGGCAGCGGTTGATTTATCTAAAGACGAGGTGATACAATGAGCTCAAAGTCTCCTGTCCTCACCTCGAATCAGTAATCTAATCTATTTATCCAATACTGAAGCTCAAAGTCTTCATTCCTTGGATTATCTCAGCCACTAATCTCTATAGTAATCTCAATTCCCTGAAGCTCAAAGTCTTCAGAAAACTTAAATTAAAGATGCTCAAATGATCTAAACAAAGAAACTATCTTGATTTTGAACAAGGATCAATAGGTGCAACATA
>MU223319.1:361818-384100 GCA_018584345.1 Thuja plicata | reverse complement strand
TCAAGTGTGTCCCAAGGGGTCCTACCACCTCTTGGGACACACTTGAGTGATCCAATATGTCAAAAGGGGTCATCGAGACTTCCTAGGGGTCCTAACGCGTGATAATGTGTACTAGGACACCTTAAGTCCCTCTGTGACCCCTAAGAACACATTGGAACACTCAATTGTGTCCTCGGGGGTCACAAAGGGACCTAAGGGGTCCTAGTACACCTTCTTATGCGTTAGGACCCCTAGGAAGTCCCCATGACCCCTTTCGACACATTTCAACACTAAAGTGTGTCCCAAGGGGTCGTACGACCCGTTGGGACACACTTGAGTGTTCTAATGTGTTGCCAGGGGTTACAGAGGGACCTAAGGGGTCCTAGTACACTTTCACAAGTGTTAGGTCCCCTAGGAACCCTCTGACCCCTTTGGAAACCTTTTCGATGCCTTATACTAGTTTAATTAACCTATATATTAATATGTCCTAATATATACTATACCTGATTTTATTATATATAAATTAAGAGGGAGAAAGCGGAGGGAAAATTTAAAATTTAAAATTCTGCCAGGATTTTTGGGTACCCAAAAATATCGGGTACCTGATTAGGCTTGGTATTGCTTTGTGCACCAAACCTACTTGGTCAACTCTTCAAATGTCTCAAAAATATGTTTTCCCCTATTTCTCTGAGTTCCAAACTTCGATCATGTAGCTGACGACTTTTTTTTCACCCAAATTTGATGAAACAAAAAGGGTTATCTTAAGGAGGTTATCAGCTTTCTATCGATATAATTACTGTCAAATTTTGAATTCGGTAAGTAATTATTAGTTATTTTCTAATTGAGTTACCTCTAAAGTGATGATTTATATACTGATTGAAAAATGACTATAACTTTCAGACGGTATAACATTTTTGAAATTTGAAAAATGTGTCACATTCTATGCTTTTCCTACTATAAGGGAATTTCTTTTTTAATTTTGTAAGGGAATTTCTTTTATAATTTTGTAAAGTTTTCAATGAGTTAAGGTGGTCAGACACGAGATTTTTTTATTCTAAAAATGTTGTAGCAAATAATTCATAATTAATTATTTTTTTAGAATAAAATTATAAAAAAATATGCGTCACATTTGGGCATGATTCTACTACTTATATATAAAATCATATAATAAAATACTATCATTTGATTATGATTAAGGTGGTCAGACATACAACTACTTATTTTTTTCCTGAAATTTTTGTACTGCTGCATTGAAATCTATACTTTTCACCAATCATATTAACCTTTTTTTTTTATAGAAAAGGCCTAGTAGTTTAGAAACTACATTCAATTTCCTACAGATTCTATTCTTACAATTTTTTGATATTAGGTTGATAGCTAGTTCAAATTTTCATGTCAAATTGACTAACCCTGATTTACTGATTTTTCATTGCCACTTGAGGGCATATTTTGGCCCCTTATGATCTTGCACATACCCTAGAGCTTCACTGAATGATAGGAGAAACCACTGCTCACTACACATTCTCTTCACACATAGCTATTGCTATCACAAACCCAGAAAATTCTCTAAATCGATCAAACCACACACATATTCCTTTTCACTACACACACAAACTCAAATTCAACTGATTATGTCCATTGACATTCTACTTGTCTAGGGTTGTCCAAAATTCTCTCTCATTCAAAATTCAAACTTATCTACCAACAATATTTTTTGCAAACTATTGTTGCATGTCAGGAGCTAGTTGGGGGATTCAATCCCCAATTTAAGTATTGTTGACAACTTTGAGAGCTTAGCTCAATTAATTCTATTTTAAAATTCTAACACATTTCATTTGTATTTTATTAAAGTTGTAGCAACCTTATTTTTATGAAATATTTTATTTCGTGTGTTACATTATTAAACTTTGAGAATAAGATAAGTTTAATTTATATTATATTTTAAGATAGGTTTAATTTTTATTATATTTTTTATAAATATAGAAAACTGTAAAAAAAAATAATTATAATATTTTATTTTAAAATAAATCAAGCTATTATTTTTTGAAAAGATTTCATTGTTCCTATTTTCAGTTAAATATTTAAGTGAGAGTTACAAAATAAGATGAAATTTAATTTTTGAATTATTGTCACTAAAAGAGAGAGAGTTACAAAATAAGATAAAATATAATTCTTAAATTATTGTTATTTTTAAGGAATTCTATTTTTGAATTATTTTTATTTTTAGTGAAGAAAGAGTTAATAAATAAGAAAAAAATCTAATTTTTAAATTATTGTTATTTTAAGGAATTCTATTTCTGAATTATTGCTATTTTTAGTCCAAAATTCCCTTTCTCATTCAAAATTCAAACTTATCCACCAACAATAAATTCATTCACAAACTATTGTAGCATGTAGGAGCCAATTGGGGGATTCAATCCCTAATTTAAGTATTGGACAACTTTGAGAGCTTAGTCCAATTAATTCTATTTTATAATTTCAACACATTTTATTTGTATTTTATTAAAGTTGTAGCAACCCTATTTACATGAAATATTTTATTTCACGTATTAGATTATTAAACTTAAAAAAAGATAAGTTTAATTTATATTGTATTTTAAGATAGGTTTAATTTATATTATATTTTTTTATAAAAATATAGAAAATTGTAAAAATTAATTATAATATTTTAGTTTAAAATAAATTAAGTAATTATTTTTTGAGAAGATTTAATTATTCCAATTTTCAATTTAATATTTAAGTGAGAGGTACAAAATAAGATGAAATTTAATTTTTTGAATTATTGTCACTAAAAGAGAGAGTTACAAAATAAGATAAAATTTAATTTTTAAGTTATTATTATTTTAAAGAAATTCTATTTCTGAATTATTGATATTTTTAGTGAAGAAAGAGTTAATAAATAAGGTAAAATTTAAAATAAAATTTAATTTTTAAATTATTGTTATTTTTAAGAAATTCTATTTCTGAATTATTGCTATTTTTAGTCTAAAATTCCCTCTCATTCAAAATTCAAACTTATCTACCAACAATAAATTCATTCACAAACTATTATTGTGTCAGGAGTCAATTGTTATATATATAGAAAATTGTAAAAGTAATTATAATAGTTTAGTTTAAAATAAATTAAGTAATTATTTTTTGAGAAGATTTAATTATTCCTATTTTTTTAGTTAAATATTTAAGTGAGAGTTACAAAATAAGATGAAATTTAATTTTTGAATTATTGTCACTAAAAGAGAGAGTTACAAAATAAGATAAAATCTAATTTTTAAATTTTCATTATTTTTAAGGAATTCTATTTTTGAATTATTGCTATTTTTAGTGAAGCAAGAGTTAATAAATAAGATAAAATCTAATTTTTAAATTATTATTATTTTTAAGGAATTCTATTTCTAAATTATTGCTATTTTTAATGAAGAAAGAGTTACTAAATAAGATAAAATTTTAGATAAAATCTGATTTTTAAAATATTGTTATTTTTAAGGAGTTCTATTTCTGAATTATTGATATTTTTAGTGAATAAAGAGTTAAATTGTAAATTATTAGTCACTTTAATCATTTTTTTGACAGTTAATATCTTAATAGTTTTAAAATCATCAATGGTCATGTTCATGGTTTAAAGAAAGATACTAACCTGTTATGGAATATTTTATCTTCTAACATCCTTTGGCAGATCTGGAAGTGTAGGAATGAAGAAAGATTTCTTGATAGTCTCAGAGTTCTTACTGAGTTTTTCTGTAATCTCACATATTCTAAAATTTCTTCGTAGGTTTCTATCCATATGTTGATTAGTGGGGAGAAGCTGAAAAGGTTCCTAGAGATGGGTCATTCCACCATGTTTGTCTTTGAGATGAAAGATTCATGAAGATGGGTCATTCTATAATAATATTTTATCATTTATGTTGATTAGCAGAGAGAAGCTGAAAAGGTTCCTAAAGATGGGACACGAGTGGAGGAGGCACATGGAGATTCTTGTTATTTTTGATGAGACGGTCAAGAGGCTACATGAGGAATTGAAGAAGAATAAAAATGCCACAGATGATCAAATTTTCATGCTGGCTCAGATTCAGGCTAAGAAGAATATAGTTTGGATGGAAGGTTCCATGGGGTGGACTGCTTGGGCATACACCTATTATGATATTCTACACTAACTCCTTGTTCTTTTTTTTGATGTAGTTGATACTCTTTATTGATGATGTATATTATTTTTATACTCCTCAGTGTGAGGCTATGTCTCCTATTTGACAGTCTATGTTACTGTATTTTGTACAAATCTTTTTGTTCCTACTATTATCAATACAAAAAAATATTTTATAATTTATACTAATATTTTACAATTTAAATTAATATTTTACAATTTATACTAATATTTTATTTTTTATAGTAAGATTTTACTATTTATATTAACATTTTATAGTTTATATTAATATTTTACACTTTATATTAATATTTTATACTTGATAGTAAGATTTTACACCTTATATTAATATTTTACATTTAATACTAATATTTTACACTTTATACTAATATTTTATACTTTATACTACTATTTTTATAGTTTATACTACTATTTTACACTTTATACTACTATTTTACATTTTATATTAAGATCTTAAATTTTATACTAAGATTTTATAATTTATATTTAATATTTTACACTTTATATTAATATTTTACACTTTCAATTAATATTTTACATTTTATTTTACACTTAATATTAATATTTTAAATTTTATGCCAATATTTAACAATTTATACTAATATTTTACAATTTATATTAATATTTTACCCTTAATAATAATATATTTTACACTTTCATTTAATATTTTACACCGTATACTAATATTATATAATAATATTTTACCTTTTATACTAATTTTTTATATTAATATTACATTTTATATGAATATTTTACATTTTATTCTAATATTTTACCAATATTTATAATTTATACTAATATTTTACTAAAATATTTTATACTAATATTTTACATTTTATATGAATGTTTTACATTTTATACAAATATTTTATCATTTGTGCCAATATTTTATATTTTCTACTAATATTTTACAATTTATAGAAATATTTTACACTCTATACTAATATTTTATATTAATATTTTACACTTAATAATAATATTTGATACTAATATTTTCCAATTTATAATAATATTTTTCAATCTATACTAATATTTAACACTTTATTCTAATATTTAACCCTTTATACTAATATTTTACAATAAATACTAGTATTTTATATTATATACTAGTATTTTATAATTTATATTAATATTTCACATTTTATACAAATATTTGACAATTTATACTAATATTTTACACTTTATACTAATATTTTACATTTAATACTAATATTTGATACTAATATTTTACATTTTATGCTAATATTTTACATTTTATACTAATATTTTATACTAAATACTAATATTTTATACTACACACTAATATTTTACATTTTATACTAGTATTTTCCATTTTATACTAATAATTTATAGTTTATATTAATATTTTACATTTTATATGATTATTTTATAATTTATACTAATATTTTAAATTTTATACTAATATTTTACACTTAATACAAATATATTTTACACTTTATACTAATATTTTATACTTTATGCTATAATTTTACACTTAATACTAATATATTTTATATTTTATAATTTATGCTAATATTTTACACTTTATAGTAATATTTTAAATTTCATATTAATATTTTATAAATTATACGAATATTTTACACCTTATTCAAATATGTTACTATTATTTTACACTTTATATGAATATTTCACAATTTATACTAATATTTTACATTTTACATTAATATTTTACATTTTTTTATGAATATTTTACACTTTATTATAATATTTTACTAATGTTTTACAGTTTATATTAATATTTTTTAATTTATACAAATATTTTACACTTTATATGAATATTTTAAACTTTATAATAAGATTTTATAATTTATATTAATATTTTTATAATTTATAAAAATATTTTATAATTTACATTAATATTTTACACTTTATACGAATATTTTACACTTAATATTAATATTTTACACTTTATACTAATATTTTAAACTAATATTTATAATTATTATTTATTTTTTATTTTTTTATTTTTATTTTTTATATTTATTTTTTCTAATTTTTTAAATATTTTTTTAATTTTTTGATTTATTTCTATTATTTTTTGATTAGTTTATTTTTTAAATTTTTAATTTTAATTTAATTATTTTAAATTTTAGTTTTTTTAATTTTTAATTTTGAAAAAAAAATTATTTTGTTATTTTTTTAAAAAAATTTCTTTGACTTGTTGGTTGTAATTTTGTTGGTTGTACAGCCGACGCACCACTCTAAGTTTTCCTTTGGGCGCCACACGAATAGGAGACTCGTGATAGCAGCCCTGCTTCAATGCATATGCACAGGCACACATTCACATACACACCTTCTCATTCTTTGTCGTCAAATCGAAGATGCTCACTCTTTAACCTAATTTGTGTGGAATTTCTAGAAATTTGATCAGGTTAAATTACGCATTCGAAGGAGTCAATAATAGCAAATAGTAATTATACATTTCCAGAACCATATGGTATTGGGCATTGCAGAATCAATATACAAAATAGATAGCTTTCTAGACTATCGCACTTATTGTCTACTACAACTCTACAATCTTTTTATTATTATTATTTATTCTTACAGAATGCACGCGATGTGTTTGACATAATGCATGCAAAAGCACATTTGGGTTTGTTGACCATGCACGTGAAATGTTTGATGAAATGTCTCGTGTAATTTGATTTGTGCTGCTATCCTTGGTGCTGATGAGACTTAAAAACGTAGCCAGGACAGGAGGCCTTCCACATGTTGGGGATATTCCTACTACGAATACTGAGGCTGAGGACTCCAAAATGGCCACTAATGTGGTTGCGGTCAAAGACCTTGAAAATGTTCAACAAAATGTACAGACTGGTGCTGCTGTTAATCTTATTACGCCAGGGGGAAATGTCATGGCTAGGGATTTTGGGGAGGCCCCTACGCCTACCTATCAGAGGTTACACGACTGTCCTATCAAGTTGGAGGCTAAGAATTCTCAGCTCCATGCCACTGTATAAACTTTATCCACCTCGGTGTGGGAACTAAAATAGCTACTACACAGTTTTTCATCAACATTTATTTCTGAGTCAGCAGGGATTAAATCTGACCTAGAATCGGTTATTGAGAATCTTGATGGATTCAATAGATATAAAGTGGAACAAGCTGATATCGTTGCTAAGCACTCAACTCTAATGTCTGAGACCGAGGAGAAGGTGAAAACTTGGGCCTCTATTTGTGATAATACAGTTAGTGTTGCACCTCTCTCAGGGGTGGAGAAGTTGATTCAAGGCAAGATGGACGATGATCGTGCGAGATGGGTGCGTGATTTGAACCTGCGTGTTCATGGTCTCCCACCACAACTGATCCTTCCTCTGTCGGGGAATCCTTTCTCAAGGATCTGCTCAACATTCATGATATTTCACTCGACATATGTTGGGTTTGTCCTGATTGTACTCTTGTTATGAGGTTTCTCTCTTTGCATGATAGACTGCGGGTTCTTAGAGCGAAGAGGAAGTTATTCTCTCTTTCGTCTAAGATTTATCTAGATGAGGATCTCACTAGATCACAGGTGGCAGAATTGAAACAGGCCAGGAACCTCATTGCTGAGGCCAGATGCAGTGGTAAATGGACAGTTATTAGGAATATCAAGGTAGTGATTTAGGATTCTCCCCCCAGCTGGTGGGATTTGAGGTAGGCCGCAGAGGCCAAATGACGACCATGTCAGGAGTTCGACAAGAGTGGGCCCTCCTCTGGCTCTCTTCTTGTTAACTACTGAAATGGTAATGATTCTCTTTGGTCATTACCTGGTCTCTTTCAGGATAAGGTGGGGTTGGCTGATATCTTGGTTGTTACAGAGACCCATGAGAGCCCTGTTCATCCCCTCCCAGGTTTCAACAGTTATCAGTGGTTGTTTGTCTTTAGGGAGGAAGTTCACTCTTTGGGTGGTGTACGGGGCTCCGAAGGAGTTGCCTGCTTGATTAGGGACAACCTCTTCAGTGCTACTTTAGTGGTTCATTTAGACACACATGCCAGATTCATGTGGATCTACATATGTCATGCCATCCACCGCCAAAGAGACATCTTCATCATGGTTTGCTACTTTCCACCGGCCTCCTCGCCATACGCCATTCATAGTACCGAGAATGGGGACCCATTTATTAATCTGATAGAGTGCATTTCCAGATTCAGTAGCTTGGGGACATCATTATTTTGGGAGACTTTAATGCATAGACTAGGGAGCTGCAAACCTCTATACATGACCAAGGTACTGACTGGACCTATACCTCAGTACTTGATCCTGCCAGTTTGGGGCTCCAACATGTTTCCAAGGATTGCGGTGGACCTTTATCTATTTATGGCCATCACCTCCTCCAACTTTGTGAGTCTTCCAATTTGGTTATTCTGAACGACCTCTCTTACTTCCCTGGTTCTGAGCTTTTCACATGTTGGCCGCACTGCAGTGGCGCCAGTGTGGTTGACTATGTTATCACTAGCACTTCTTTTATCCCTTCCATCTGCCACTTCACTATCTCTCTTCTTCCGTAAGCCGACCATGCTCTTCTGAGCCTTGCGCTTCACTTTTCCCCTCCCCCTCACCCATCTCTCCCTCCCTGTCCCCCGACTATCCTTGATCGTTCTCCTACCCACTTTCATTTCTAGTTTGCCGAGAGCGACTGTGATCTCTTTACCCTCCACCTTCATCGTCTCCTCTCGCCTAAGAGCTTTTTCGACTGCTGCCATGCTTCCTCCATGTTTCACCTATTGATCATAGCTATTTGGGAGGCAACTTTTCTCTCCATCCCTCACTGCCCTATCCTCAGATCTCCACACCAGATTACTTGCCCTATGAATTGGTGGTTTGACAGACTGTAAAGCTTTCCACCACTCCTTGCTCTTGACCTTAGAGACTCTCCCTTCTGACTTTGCTAGTCTTTGTTCCTCTTACCCCGCTTTCTTCACTCGAAGAAACGTGCTTTCACTGCCTCATAGTGCACATCCCTGTACGATACACTAATTCAAAATCCTAAGCTTTTATGGGAAACCATGTTCCCTCGACATCCCGTTTTGCCTTCCACCATGATCTTAGATCCCTTGCCTCCCACACCTCAACTCTTTACGACATCCCTGACCAACCATCTCTCCACCTCACCCCTCCCCCTCACTACCATATCTTTACCGCTTCCAGCATCTACAAGGCTGTCCGATCCATGAGATGTAGCAGGGCGGCTGATGAGGACAGTTTTCAAGCTGAGCTCTTCAAGCTTGGTATCTCTGTGCTGAGCTCCTATCTTCCGACATTCTTTAATTGTGTGGTTTGCACTGGCTTCCCTGAGTCCTAGTCAAGACACTTAATCTATCTGATTCACAAGGATGGGTTGGTTTCTGACCTGACCCCAACAAATATAGGACCATCATGATTGAGCACACCTTCGCCAAAATCTACACAATGACACTGAATACTATTCTTAATAGGGAGTTGGACATGAGAGATTGCAGGGCTAGAGGTCAAGCTGGCTTCCAGGCAGATTACCAGACCATGGACCACATACTGACTTTGTGGACAATTATTAAGGAGGCTCGCCATCATTCTACGAAAGTCTATTGTTGCTTCATTGAATTTCATAAGGCGTTTGATACCGTCCCTCGGGTGGCCCTCTTCTAGAGACTTAGAGATATCAAGATTTATGAGACTCTTCTGACAGCTATTATGAGACTTTATGAGCATATTGAGGGTAGATTCAGGACTCCTAAGTATTTCTCTAACCCTATCCAGACCACTATTGGAGTGAAACAGGGGTGCCCCCTTTCCCCCACCTTGTTTGCAATCTACATTGACGAGCACGAGGCTTTTCTTAGAGATTCCTCACTTTCAAGTGATGGTTGCTACCTGCACCAGGTTCTTATCTCCATTCTCCTCTTTGCTGATGATGTGATTCTCCTTGCCTCCCCACCAGAAAGTCTCTAGAGACTTCTTGATAGCTTGGCCTCTTTTTGTGATTTGAGACAGCTGGTGGTGAATCTTGGTAAGACACAGGTGATGATCTTCAACTGCCTGAAGACCTCACATCTTCATTTCTACTATCAGGGCATGGAGATTGAGATTACTTCTTCATACACCTACCTTGGGGTCAAGTTCTCTGGCCCTCGCTTCAGCCTGAGGCCTGCCATTCTGCCCAGGATCAGTAAAGGGATGGGTTCCCTTGCCATGTTGGAGAGACAGTGTTTCAGACATCATTTTTAGGACATCGCGTCCAAGTTGTCCCTCTTGGATTCCTTGGTTAGACTTACAGTACTTTATGGCTCTATTGTTTGGGGGTTGTCCCTTCTAGATTCTGATTGGGCCTCTATTGAACATGTTCAGACTATCTTCCTCTGGCGTATCATCAGATGTCATCGGTCCACCTCTCATAGCATCATTCTGGCTGAGTTCAGGGCTCATCCCTTTAGATTGGGGGCCATCTTTAATCTGGTTTGGTTTATTCACCGCCTTTGTTGTTTTGCGAACTCCAATGATGACCGCAACAGACACTCCTACCTGGCATATTTCTCTTTAGTGGTGCTTGCCAAGTCAGACCCCTCCCCTAGAGCCTGTTGTTGGTATGCCCACACCTCATCCCTTTTAGGTTCCATCAGGATTGACATTGATCACCTCCCCCTATCAGTTCTTTCTTGACACTCCGGCTCACCTCCTCCCTTCCAGACAGAAGTTGAATAGACATGTCAAACTTGACGTATACAAGAAGTATATCATCACGACCTGGATCAACCTGTGCAGGGGTCTGCGCCCGAGGATGGCTTTTTATGCTGAGCACTTTCTAGACATTCGGGATGGGATTATTTTTTGTCCTAAATACTTATCTCAACATTGGTGCCACGCCCTTCGCATCACGCTGGGATCTTTCCAAGTTGGATCTCACCGCCTTTGGGCCCAGATAGACCATCACATTGACAAAGATGATCAGATTTGCAGGTTATGCACCGTGGCTGAGATTGAGAATGAGACACACTTCATCTTCCGTTGTCCTACTTACTACAAGATCAGAGGGAGATTCCATTGCTTATTCAGAGGGTGCAGTTCCTTGACTGATTTCTTTAGCTACACCGATCAGAGATGTCTGGCACTTTATCTCTGTGAGATTGTATAGCTCTGCGAGCATACTCTATAGATTCTTTTCCCCCAGAGACAAATTTCTAATCAGCTCATTACGACCTTCTCGCCCTTGTCTCCTTTATGGGGGGTGAAGCAACCTCACTTTGCCTCCATCACCGGTCACTCTAGATCTGTGAGACCCTGCAACACCTTTACCCGTTAACGACACATCTCTAGCAGCTCATAGTGACGACCCAGGGCTCCTGCTCATCTGGATCATTATCCTTTAGTGTTGGATTTCTTTCTACCTAAAAATGATCCTTAGTCCTTCTCTTGTGTTTGTTCTTCTTGCTTGCTATTTCTTGTTCTCTTCTTTCTTTTTTTGCTCTTCATTGCTTTCCCAACCACTGTTTGGTGGTCTGTTGGTTCATTGTTCCTTTTGTTGTATATTTTCAGTCCCTTAGACCCTTGTTAGTCTCTTTTTGGACATTAATAAATTTATCTTATCTTATCTTATCTTTAGTATTTTTTTTGCTTTTTTTTTTAAATTTTTTAAATTTTTAATTTTGTAATTTGTACTAATAATTTACACTTTATACTAATATTTTAAATTTTATATTAATATTTTACACTTTACACTAATATTTTGCTAATATTTTACATTTTATAGTAATATTTTACATGTTATACTAATATTTTACACTTTAGATTAATATTTTACATTTTTTACAAATATTTTACACTTTGTACTAATAGTTTATACTTGATATTAATATTTTGCAATTTATACAAATATTTTACACTACATACTAATACATTATACTAGTATTTTATATTTTATAATAGTATTTTACAATTTATATTAATATTTTACAATTTATACTAATAATTTATATTTTATACTAACATTTTTTACTTTTTTATACTAACATTTTACACTTTATACTAATATTTAACAATTTATACTAATATTTAACAATTTAAATTAATATTTTACACTTTATACTAATATTTTACATTTTATATTAATATTTTATACTTTATACTAAGAATATACATCTTATATTAATATTTTGCACTTTATACTACTATTTTACACTTATTACTACTATTTTTACAGTTTATACTAAAATTTACACTTTATACTAATATTTTACACTTTATATGAATATTTTTATTTTATACGATTATTTTATATTTTATACTAATATTTTTCATTCTATACTAATATTTTATAATTTATAGAAATATTTTGCACCTTATACTAATACTTTACACTCTATACTAATATTTACAATTTATACAATTTTTTTACTATTTATACTAATATTTTATACTTTATATTAATATTTTACACTATATACTAATATTTGATACTAATATTTTACAATTTATACTAATATTTTACATTTTATGATAATATTTTAAATTTTATACTAATATTTACATTAAATACTAATAATTTACACTACATAGTAATTTTTATACTAATATTTTACATTTTATACTAATATTTTATAGCTTATATTAATAATTTACAATTTATTTTAATAATTTACAATTTATATTAAAATTTTACACTTTATACGAATATTTTACAATATATACTAATATTTTACACTTTATACTAATATTTTACACTAATATTATATACATTTATACACAAATATTTATTTATATATACAAATACACATTTTTATATATTATACATTTTTAAAAAAAATTCTAAATAATTGTACACATTTATAAATATTTATACACTTTTATACATTTTTTTGTATTAAATATAAGGATTTCAAAAAGTAGAGAGTATCTACGAATTTTTACAATAGTATGAAGGCAGAGCCTTCCAAAAAGAGTTTAACGGATTCAAGAGTTTATCAGAACATAATCAAAGCTAAAGAGAAGCAAAAAGGAAGCATAACAACATACTACTGGAGGCAGCCATCAATGACATCGACCCAAGTGGTCTAGCCCTTCCCACCCTTCATCCAGGCGATCTTTTTTTTATCTTGTATCTGTGCCAGCATGGCCAGCATATATTTCTTTGAGTTCATGTTCTTCTTGATTTTATTGTTAAGCTTTTTCAATGTTTTTTCAAACATTTGGAGATTATCTAGGTTCTCTCTCCATTCATGGCCGTTCTTTAATTCAAACACAAAGAAGATGGCATGCCCGGTCTGAAGAAATCTCCTCAGCTTCTCTTTGTCCATGATCATAGTAGTAAATACTTGTGAAGAAATTTTGAAATATGTGAGTTTTTTAGAAAACTTAGTAAGAACCCTAGGAGTGTCTTGAAACCTTTCTTCATTCCTGCATTTCCAAATCTGCCATAAGATGTAAGAGGTTAAGATGTTCCAAAACACGTTAGAATCTTTCTTTAGTCCCATAATATGACCAGTAACAATTTCAAAAATAGAGATGCAAGTAGGGCAAGTAATCCCAAATAGATTCCAAACACTTCTAGCAAAAGAGCATTCAAAGAATATATGCCTGCTAGTTTTAGGAAGGTTACAAAGCTTACAACAATTACTTTCATAGTTATCTTTTCTAATAGGAAGTCTATCCAATATAAAGAGCCATCTAAAACACTTAACTTTTGGTTCCACACAACCTTTCCATAAAACATTAAAGTACTTCCTCCAAGAGCAGACATCCAGGGAGGAATACCAAACATTATTAACATGGTCCATGGTGACATCATCATATCCAAGAATCTTATAGATATTCTTAGCTTTGATCTTGGATAGGATGGTCCCATCCCACCATTTGCATTTCAAGTATCTATGGGAGTCAACATGGCAGATGGAAGGAAGATTTTTAGTTGCTTTGAGAATCATGTTATAAGTCTTTTTTTGAGAGACAAGAATATCAAATGTGTTTCTAATGTTCTCCCAACTGAGCAACCGGTCATGCTCAAAGATGTCCACAAGCTGAGAGATGCCTTTATTGGCCCATTTCCTAGTAGAGTAGCCTTGGGACAGGGCAAGGGGCTTTCCGGAAAGATGAAGGTTCCATCAAATGGACCTTTCACCATAAATTTGAGTGTCATCATGGAAGTCCTTGTTAACAATAAATTTCCTAACTTGGTTCCAAGCCTTCCAGATTGATTTGAAGACCTCATAACCTTGCACATTTATAAGGAAGTTGCCAATGACTAGGTCATTAAATGGAAGGTTCTTCCAAGACTTAGCATTTTTTGCGAAGCCTCTCTCAATATTATTCCTAACAAGGATCTTCCATGGTGCATTGCAATCCATGGAGTGAAAGATCCACTTGGCTGCAAGAGCAATTCCTTGAAGCCTAAGATCTTTCATCCCTAACCCCCCAATAAGCTTTTCAGTGCAGCACCAATTCCATTTAACAGCATGAGCTTTTTTATTGCCTTTACCATTCGACCAAAGAAAGTTGCTAACAACTTTTTGGATTTCAAAAATTTGATAGTTGCTAAACATCCACGCAGATGAGTAGTAGATGTTATAAGAGGACAAAATATTTTGGCAAACTTGGAGTCTGCCAGCCAAGGATAGGGAATGGTTATGCCATTTGTCCAGTTTTTTGGTAATTTTCTCTTTAACTCATGCCCACATGTCTTTAAGCGAGGGGTTAATGGCAAAGGGAATGCCAAGATATCTCACAATCTTGTGAGGGCCTCCCCATTGAAAGTCATAGTGCTTAAACTAGTCAGGGGGCTGCTCGTTCCAACCTAGGCAAATGGATTTGGAGTGGGAAAGCCTAGCACCAGACATAGTACAAAACATATTAAGTTTAATTTGAAGGGCTTTGAAGTTCTCAATAATAGCCTCAAAGAAAATGGTCGTGTCATCAACAAATTGGTTGTTAATGAGTTCATCTTCATTAGGAAGCGATATACCCTTCAGAATAGGGGATATAGAATTATCTCTAAGCAAGTAATAAAGAGCATCAAAAGCAATGACAAAGAGGGCAGGTGCCAGAGGGCAGCTTTGTCTAATAGACCTACCAAGAGGGAAGGAATCATAGAGGGTTCCATTAATGTCAATTTGAGCACAGGCATCTTGAAGTAACATTTTAACAGCATTGCAGAAGAAGGTAGGAAATCCAAAGGCCTCCAGCATCATGAAGATGAAGCTCCATTTGACTCTGTCATAAGCTTTTTCAAAATCTAAAAGGAAGATAGTAGAATTTTGTTGAGAGTGATTAGCCCAGTTCATGGCCTCCCAACTAGTAATAACATTTTCCAGAATGTACCTACCTTTTATAAATCCAGTTTGAATATAACAAATGAATTTGGGAAGGATTTTCACAAGTCTACTAGCCAAGATCTTGGCAAAAATTTTGTAGGAGACATTAAGGAGCGTAATGGGCCTCCAATTTTTGATGAGATCATTGTCCCTATCCTTGGGAATAATCTTAATAATACCCCTGTTAATAGAGTTACTGAGAGAGCCTCTAGAGAGGGCCTTAGAGTAAATCGGAAGAAGGTCCTTGCATATCCACTTTTTGTTGGATTTGTAGAACTCAATAGGAATGTCATCAGTCTGGGAGCCTTATCATTGTTAAGGGAATTAATGGCTTTCACAACGTCATCTAAAGAGATATTTTTAGAAAGAATATTGACATCCTTAGTGGAGATAATTTTAGGAATAAGAGTTCTGCATCTGTTCCTAAGGGAAGATGCTTCCTTCGAATCCTCAGAGTTGAATAAATTTTGGTAGAAGTTAGCAAAAGCTTCCTTAATAGTGTCAAGATCAGTAATTTCTTGGTTATCAATGATAATTTTTTCAATGGTTTCATTAGACTTTTTGTGTTTAATAAGATTAAAGAAGAATTTAGAACCACAGTCACCATATTGGAGCCAGTGGGCCCTTGATCTAATCTTAGCTCCTCCAGTCCTAGTCACCAAATGTTTCCTAAGGGCATCGTTAGCCTTAATAACTTGAGAAGTAAGCTCATAATCAGAAGGATTACATTGGTTGTTAGCTTCAACCTTCATTAAGTCAGTAGAGAGTTTTTTTTTAGTGAACCTAAAATCCTTAGCCCTTTTTTGGCCAATGGTTTTTAAAAGATTTTGCCAAGCGTTAACATTCATATTCCAATTGTTAATGCAGTTACTCCTAGGGTAGTTGCTTTTGTTAATGATACTGATAATATGAATAGCACTTAAGACATCTTCATCTTCAAGAAGGCTGGTATTCAAGATGAACTTGGACCTAGGGGTGTGACTGAGAGTAGGGGAGGTGTTGAAGGTGAAGGAAGCGGAGATGGGATGGTGGTCAAACAAAGATGTGGGGGTGACAAGGATAGAGTTGCCAAGATTGTCTAGCAAGACAAAGAAAAAATTCTTACTGGCATAGAACCGATCAAGCCTGGAGTAATTTTTAGCAGAACCCTGTTGGCAATTGCACCAAGTGTGCCAAAGACCCCAGTTATTGTCTTTTTTACCAAACAAGGGGTCAAAAAGATGTTTTGCATTCTTCATTCTATTCCAGTATACTTTTTCCATGTCTTTCCAGGCAAATGGAAAACCCCCATCCTTATCATCCTGGCATTCAACCATATTGAAATCACTAGCAATCAACCAAGGGATGCATGGGAGAGAGGCCATCCATCCCCATAAGTTGTCTCTTTCCTTAAAATCATTAGAAGCATATACAAAGCATATGCCAAAAATATAATTATTATAGTTGAGGGTGATCCAGACAACTCTGTTGCAAGGGGAGATACCATGGTTGGTTATATATTTTTCCCATTTAGGGTTGATAAGAAGGGTGACACCCCCCTTACCTCTCGGGTGATTAGTGTGAATTTTAACAACATCTTTCCAAAGAAAGTCAACATTAGTTTCCAGAACAAATCTCGTAGCTTTAATTTCATGCATCATAAGGAAATCCATATTTTTATAGGTATTGAGAAATTTTTTGATGACATATTTTCTATCAGGAGACTCGAGCCCCCTTATATTCCAAGAGAGACAATTCATGAGGAAACATTTGAGGGGGAAAAGTGTATTTCAGATGAGTCCATATTTGGGGCCATCATAATAGTAGACATATCCCCATTTTTCCTATTATTATTCTTATTTTTGGATCCCAGGGGTCTTCCTCTTCGTTTAGAAGTAGGGAAACCAGTCTTAAAGTCCTCCTCATTATCAGATAACAAGTTAAGCTCCATGGAGTGCATTAATCAAGGGATATATAATTCAGCTGTGGGATGATTAGTGGGGATAATCGACAACTATATATTCATTGCTAATCTCATGAAAGATTTTGGAGGGATTCTGTGGTGGCGTAGATTCAGTGTTAATGTCTATAATATCAGTGGGCGAGGGTTGAGTATTCAGAGAGGGAATTTCAATAGGGTTGAACATGTTTGAGATGACAGGAGAGTCACCGGTCTGAGTATTTGAGGTATTGGTTTGTTTATTGGCGGTCTGAGTATTTGAGGTATTAGTTTGTTTATTGGTTTTCCTTCTGCGCTTATTGGATATTTTTGTTACATTTTGGAATCTATCACAAGGGAGATTCTCATCAATACCTACCATGTTGGGTTGAACATCTTCAGGGGTGGGAACACTAGGAATAGTATCAGAGTGAGCATTTTTGTCCATAGTCTGTATAACATTATGGTTCACGGTTTGAGTTAGCTTTAATGATTCCATTTTTCTAGGAAAAGTTTTTTTTTGGAGGATAGGGCAATCTTTCCTTAGATGCCCTTCTCTACGACACAAAAAGAAAGCATTAAGCCCTCTGAGTATCTCAATTGGGCAACTAAAGTTCGTATCTTCAATATTGATATGGATATCAGGAAAAATTTCATAACCAGAATTAAGGGAAATAAGAATTCAAACATCCATGTGCGGGACAAGCCTTATAGTGTCATCCATTCGGATGACCTTTCCCAATGGATGGAGCAATTGAGGGATAAATCTCCAAAGGAAGGGCGGAATGTGCTTAACTAAAATTGAGCGGGGGGCTAAAAGGGCCATTACTTCCTCGTAGTTGGCATTCGGAGACCAAGTAATTTCCCTAAATGAAGTCGAGACCACGGCCCAATATTGTTTTTTCAACACTTCAGCCTGTGCTTCATGATTCACAAAGAAAATAACAAAAAGGCCCTTTTGAATTTGCCTACAAAACAAAATATGAAAGCCAAGCTTAAGATTCCTAAAATTATGGAACTAATCATCCAAAAATTTCCTAGGAGGACATTTATCAATTTCAACAGCCCAGAAGAAGATACCAGGGTTTTTTAACCTATTTTTCTCCATTACAATCTTGGCAAGTATTTCTGAATTGGAGAAATAGAGAAAGGTAATTCAGAGGTCCCAGAGCCCTTACTAGAGTTACAGGATCTATTGGTCACATCAAACCTAGCATCTGAATTAATAGAGACACCCGCATTCACCGCGGCTTTGGAGAATAACTTAGGTTGAGCCAGAGGAGAGTTGATGTTTTGAACAAGGATTTTAATGTTATTAGTTTTTATTTCATCCCTTGGCAAAGCCGAGGGAGGAGTGGGTACGACCTCTACCGAGGAGGAATTGCCAGTAATACTATTAGACATTTTAAAGAGAGGAACAAACACACTTGTTGCCTTGGTAACCCCATTGTCAAAGAGACACCTCTGCTTGTCGTTGGTGCTCCCATGGTGTCTGCTAAAAGATCGCTACTAACTTTGCCAAAATTGCCAAATTCACAGTCGCCAATTTCCTTCTTTTTCTATTTTAAATTATTTTACACTATTTTAAAATATTTTACATTGTTTTAGACTATTTTAAACTATTTAACACTATTTATACTATTTTAATTTATTTTAAATTATTTTGCATTATTTTACACTATTTTACATTATTTTACAATATTTTAAACTATTTTACACTATATTAAACTATTTTACATTATAATAAATTATTTTAAATGATATTAAATTATTTTAGACTATTTTACACTATATTAAACTATTTTAATCTATTTCACATTACTCAAAACTATTTTACACTATTTTACATTATTTTAAATTATTTTACATTATTTCATACTACATATTTTATAGTATTTCAAACTATTTTACACTATTTTTAACTTTTTAAAACTATTTTACACTAATTTAAACTATTTCACATTATTTTACACTATTTTAAAATAATTTATAATATTTTAAACTATTTTAAAATATTTTAAACTTTTTTTATACTATTTTACACTAATTCAAACTATTTCAAACTATTTTACACTATTTTACACTATTTTAAATTATTTTAATTTATTTTACAATATTTTAAAATATTTTACATTATTTTACACCATTTTAAATTATTTTATGCTATTTTATATTATTTTAAACAATTTTATACAATTTTAAATTATTTTACATTATTTTAAATGGTTTTACACTATTTTAATCTATTTTACATTATTTTTAACTATTTCACACTATTTTAAATTATTTTAAACTATTTTACACTATTTAAAATACTTCAAATTATTTTGCACTATTTTACATTATTTTTTAATATTTTAAACTATTTTATACTATTTTTACACTATATTAAACTAGTTTACACTATTTTAAACTATTTTACGCTATTCTACATTATATTAAACTATTTTAAATGATATTAAACTATTTTACACTATTCTATATTATATTAATATATTTTAAATGATATTAAATTATCTTACACTATTTTACACCATATTAAACTATTTTAACCTATTTTACATTACTTTGAACTATTTTACAACTTGCAAAATTATTTTACACTATTTTAAAAAAATATTAAACTATTTTACAATATTTTAATTATTTCACATTATTTCATACTATTTTAAACTATTTTACATTATTTTACACTATTTTAAAATAATTTACATTATTTTAAACTATTTAAAACTTTTTAAAATACTATTTTACCCTATTTCAAACTATTTTACACTATTTTTACAATATTTTAAACTATTTTAAATTATTTTACACTATTTTAAAATATTTTATATTGTTTTACACTATTTTAAACTATTTTACACTATTTAATACTATTATAAACTATTTTAAACTATTTTAAATTTTTTCACACTATTTTTAATGATTTTATACTATTTTAATTCTTTTTACATTATTATTTTTAATCTATTTCACACTATTTTGAATTATTTTAATATATTTTACACTATTTTAAATTATTTTATATTATTTTACAAAATATTAAACCAGTTTACACTATTCTAAACTATTTTATACTATAATAAATTATTTTAAACAATACTAAACTATTTTACACTATTTTAAATCTATTTTACAAAAAATGTTAAACTATTTTAAATTATTTTACATTATTTCATATTATTTTAGATTATTTTAATCTATTTTACACTATTTTAAACTTTTAAAAGCTATTTTACACTATTTTAAATTATTTCACATTGTTTTACACTATTTTAAAATAATTTACGTTATTTTAAATTTTTTAAATTTTTTATACATATTATTTTACACTATTTTAAACTATTTTATGCTATTTTATGCTATTTTATACTATTTTAAACAATTTTAAACAAATTTAAATAAATTTAAATCCTTTTACACTATTTTAAACAGATTTATACTTTTAACTATTTTACATTATTTTTAACTATTTCACACTATTTTAAATTATTTTAAATTGTTTTACACTATTTTAAATTGTTTTACACTATTTTATATTATTTTAAACTATTTTACAGTATTTTTACACTACATAAAATTAGTTTACATACTATTAAACATGTTTACACTATTCTAAACTATTTTACACTATATTAAACTATTTTAAATGATATTAAACTATTTTACACTATTTTATAACATATTAAACTATTTTAAGCTATTTTACATTACTTTGAATTATTTTAAACTATTTTACACTATTCTATACTATATTACATTATTTTAAACTGTATAAAACTATTTTACACTATTTTACAACATATTAAACTATTTTAACTTATTTTACATTATTTTGAACTATTTTACAATTTGTAAAACTATTTTACACTATTTTAAACTATTTTAAATTATAACTATTTTAAATTATTTTATACAATTTTAAACTATTTTACACTATTTTAAACTATTTCACATTATTTTATACTATTTTAAAATATTTTATGTTATTTTAAACTATTTTAAAATATTTTTAAAATTTTTGTATATTATTTCACTATTTTAAACTATTTCACACTATTCTACACTATTTTTTGTTATTTTAAAATATTTTACACTATTTTAAATTTTTTTACATTATTTTACACTATTTGAAACTATTTTATGTATTTTATACTGTTTTAAATTAATTTACACTATTTTAAACTACGTTCAACTATTTTACATTATTTTTAACTATTTCACACTATTTTGAATTATTTTACATATTTTAAATTATTTTGCACTATTTTACATTATTCTCCTATATTTTAAACTATTTTACACTATATTAGTCTAGTTTACATAGTATTAAATTAGATTATACTATTTTAAATTAATTTACATTATACTACACTATTTTAAATGATGTTAAATTAGTTTACACTATTTTACACTATATTAAACTATTTTAACCTATTTTACATTACTTTGAAATATTTACAATTTGTAAAACTATTTTATATACTATTGTACACCATTTTAAACTATTTTAAAAAATTGTTAAACTAATTTACACTATTTTAAACTATTTTTTAAAAATTGTTAAACTAATTTACACTATTTTAAACTATTTAAAATTATTTTATATTATTTCAAACTATTTTAAATTATTTTAACTTTTTAAAAACTTTTTTACACTATTTTAAACTATTTCACATTATTTTATATTTTTAAAATAATTGACATTATTTAAACTATTTTAAAAAAATTTATACTATTTTAAACTATTTTACATTATTTTAAAATATTTTATATTATTTTACACTATTTTAATCTAAATCACATTATTTTAATCTAAATCAATGAGTCTCATTTTCCCTCTTTATCCTATATCCGTAGGTGGAGTCTAGATGTCTCTGCCTGGCAGAACTTTTTAAGAACTATTGGTCAAAAGAAGGCCAAAGATTATAGATTTAAGGAATCCT
>MU223319.1:348683-358965 GCA_018584345.1 Thuja plicata | reverse complement strand
AAGGAGATTAAAAGAAGACCTCACAATGCTAATAGTGAGATGATTTACACGCTGGAACAAATCCAAGATCAGAAAAGCATGGTTTGGATGGATGGCTCCATGGGCTGGGTGGCTTGGGTGGACACCTGGGATGAAATGCCTTACTAGGTGTCTTGGTTTATCATTTTGTTCTGCTGATTTGTTGTATATACTTCTTTTTTGATGGTGTGAGGCTTGGCCTCTGAACTCTGATACTCTGCGATCTCTTGTATTTTTGATCTCCTTATTTCTAATATAAAAAATCACATTATTTTATATTATTTTAAATAATTTTACACTATTTTAACCTATTTTATATTATTTTTAACTATTTTAACATTATTTTGAATTATTTTAAACTATTTTACACTATTTTGAGCTATTTTACAATATTTTAAATTATTTTATACTATTTTTTACAGTATATTAAACTAATTTACATACTATTAAAATAGTTTACAGTATTCTAAACTATTTTACACTAATCTACACTATATGAAATTATTTTAAATGATATTAAACTAATTTATACAATTTTATACAATTTTACATTATTTTAATTTATTTTAAAAAATTGTTAAACTATTTTAAATTATTTTACATTATTTCATACCATTTTAAATTATTTTATATTATTTTACACTATTTTATAATATTTAAACTTTTAAAATATTTTTAACACCATTTAAAATTATTTCACATTTTTTAACACTATTTTAAAATAATATACATTATGTTAAAATATTTTAAATTTATTTTATCATATTTTACACCATTTTAAACTATTTCAAACTATTTTACACTATTTTAATCTATTTTATACTATTTTAAATTATTTTACATTATTTTACATTATTTTATACTATTTTACACTTTTTAAAAATAATTTATATTATTTTAAACTATTTTAAATTTTTATACTATTTTACACTCTTTTAAATTATTTGAAACTATTTTACACTATTTTAAATTATTTTACATTATTTTAAAAAAAATTTATATTGATTTACATAATTTTAAATTATTTTAAACTATTTTAAATTGTTTTACATTATTTTAAATAGTTTTATAATATTTTAAAATATTTTATATTATTTTAAACTATTTCAATCTATTTTAAATTAATTTAAACTATTTTATATTATTTTAAATTATTTTAAATTATTTTGCACTTAATTTACAAACTATTAAACTACTTTACACTATTTTACACTATTCTACATTAAATTAAACTATTTTAAATGATATTAAACTATTTTACACTATTTTATACTATTTTATCGTATTCTACATTATTTTAAACTATTTTAAAAATTTGTTAAACTATTTTATAATATTTTAAATTATTTTACATTATTTCTTACTGTTTTAAATTACTTTATACTATTTCAAACTTTTTAAAACTATTTTAAACTATTTCACATTATTTTACAATATTTTAAAATAATTTATGATATTTGAAACTATTTTAAAATATTTTAAATTTTTTTTAATACTATTTTACCCTATTTTAAACTATTTTACACCAATTTTAACAAATTTACACTATTTTAAACTATTTAAAATTATTTACATTTTTTCAAATTATTTTAAATTAATTTATACTATTTTACATTATTTTAAACTTTTTAAAACTATTTTAAACTTTTAAAATAATTGACATTATTTAAATTATTTTAAGATATTTTAAATTTATTATACTATTTTACACTAGTTTAAACAATTTTACACTATTTTAAAATATTTCACACTATTTTATATTATTTTACATTATTTTAAATGATTTTATACTATTTTTAACTATTTCACATTATTTTTAACTATTTTAACATTATTTTAAATTATCTTAAACTACTTTACACTATTTTAAATTATTTTACAATATTTTATACTATTTTTACACTATTAAACTATTTTACATGCTATTAAAATAGTTTACAGTAATTTAAACTATTTTGCACTATTCTATACCATATTAAATTAATTTAAATGATATTAATCTATTTTATACTATTTTATACTATTTAATACTATTTTAAATTATTTTAGATGATTTCATACCATTTTAAATTATTTTAAATTATTTTAAATTATTTTAAATTATTTTACACTATTTTATACTATATTACAATGTTTTAACTTTTTAAAATAATTTTAAACTATTTAAAATTATTTCACATTTTTTTACACTTTTAAAATAATATAAGTTATGTTAAAATATTTTAAACTTTTTTTTAAATCTTATTTTACAATATTTTAAACTATTTTAAACTATTTTACACCATTTTAAACTATTTTAAATTATTTTACACTATTTAAAATACTATTAACCTATTTTATACTATTTTAAACTATTTTACATTATTTTACGCTATTTTACACTATTTTAAAATAATTTACATTATTTTAAATTATTTTTAAATATTTTAAATTTTTTTATAACATTTTACACTATTTTAAACTATTTCAAATCATTTTACATTATTTTAAATTATTTTACACTATTTTAATGTATTTTATATTGTTTTACACAATTTTAAATTATTTTAAACTATTTTAAATTTCTTTTAGATTATTTTAAATAGATTTATAATATTTGAAACTATTTTACATTATTTTTAACTATTTAACACTATTTTGAATAATTTTAAACTATTTTAAATTATTTTACACTATTTTACACTATTTTACTTTATTTTACAAAATATTAAACTACTTTACACTATTCTACACTATTTTACTTTATTCTATATTAGATTTAACTATTTAAATGATATTAAACTAGTTTACACTATTTTAAATCTATTTTACATTATTTTATACTATTTTATATTATTTTATACTATTTTACACTATTATAAATAATTGTTAAACTATTTTAAATTATTTTACATTATTTCATATTGTTTTAAATTATTTTATACTATTTTAAACTTTTAAAAATTATTTTATACTATTTTAAACTATTTCACATTTTTTTACACTTTTAAAATAATTTACGATATTTTAAATTTTTGTTTATACTATTTTACACTATTTTAATTAATTTAAACTATTTAAAATTATTTTACATTTTTAAAACTATTTTAGATTATTTTAAACTATTTTACACTATTTTTAAACTTTTAAAAACTATTTTACAATATTTTATATTATTACACTATTTTACAATATTTTATATTATTACACTATTTTACATTATTTTAATCTATTTTGAAAAGTTGTTAAACTATTTTAAGTTATTTTACATTATTTCAAACCATTTTATATTATTTTATATTAATTTAAATTATTTTACATTTTTATATTATTTTACAATATTTTAACTTTTAAAAATAATTTCACTATTTTAAATTATTTCACATTTTAACACTTTTAAACTAATATATGTTATGTTAAAATATTTTAATTTTTTTAATCTTATTTTATAGTATTTTAAACTATTTCAAACTATTTTACACTATTTTAAACTATTTTAAAATATTTTACACTGTTTTACACTATTTTAACCTATTTTATATTATTTTATACTATTTTACACTATGTTAGACTATTTTACATTATTTTAAAATAATTTACGTTATTTTATACTATTTTAAATTTTTTATACCATTTTACACTATTTTAAACTATTTTAAATTATTTTACACTACTTTAAAATATTTTATATTGTTTTTACACAATTTTAAATTATTTTAATCTATTTTAAATTGTTTTACATTTTTTTAAATAGTTTTATGATATTTGAAACTATTTTACATTATATTTAACTAATTCACACTATTTTAAATTAATTTAAACTATTTTAAATTAATTTAAACTATTTTAAATTATTTTGTACTATTTTACACTATTTAATATTATTTTACAAAATATTAAACTACTTTACACTAATTTAAACTATTTAACACTAGTCTACATTAGATTAAACTATTTTAAACGATATTAAACTATTTTACACTATTTTAAATCTATTTTACATTATTTTATACTATTTTATAATATTTTAAACTATTTTAAATTATTTTACATTATTTCATACTGTTTAAATTATTTTATATTATTTTACACTATTTTAAACTATTTTAAAATAATTTATGATATTTTAATTTTTTTTTATACTAATTTAAACTATTTTAAACTAATTTACACTAATTTACATTATCTCAAGATTTTAAACTATTTTACGCTATTTTATACTATTTTAAACAATTTTAATATATTTTACACTATTTTAAACGATTTTACATTATTTTTAACTATTTCACAGTATATTAAATTATTTTTAACTATTTTATACTATTTTCAAATATTTTAAATTATTTTGCACTAATTTATATTATTTTAAACTATTTTTACACTAATATTAAATCAATTTACATACAATATTAGTGTACAATATTTTAAACTATTATACACTATATTAAACTATTTTAAACAACATTGAACTATTTTATACTTTTTAAACCAATTTTACATTATTTTGCACTATTTTACAATTTGTAAAATTATTTTAAAACTATTTTTTACACTATTTAAAAAAAGTGTTAAACTGATTTACACTATTTTGAACCATTTCAAACTATTTTAAATTATTTTATACTATTTTACACTATTTTAAACTTTTTAAAACTATTTTAAACTATTTCACATTATTTTACTATTTTAATACTATTTTTAACTATTTTACACTATTTTAAATTATTTTAAATTATTTTACACTATTTTAAATTATTTTACACTATTTTAAACTATTTTACACTCTTTTAAACTATTTTAAATTATTTTACACTATTTTAAATAGTTTTACACTATTTTAAATTTTTTAACACTATTTTAAACAATTTTATACTATTTTAAACTATTTTTAAAAAAATTTATATTATTTTTAACTATTTCACACTATTTTGAATTATTTTAAACTATTTTACACTATTTTAAATTATTTTATACTATTTACACTAGTTTACAATATTTTAAACTATTTTTACACTATATTAAAATAGTTTACATACTATTAAACTAGATTACACTATTCTAAATTATTTTACACTATATTAAACTATTTTAAATGATATTAAACTATTTTACACCATATTAAACTATTTTAACCTATTTTACATTATTTTTAACTATTTTATAAATTATAAAACTATTTTACACTTTTTTAAACAATTTCACATTATTTTACACTATTTTACACCATTTTAAACTATTTTACATTATTTTTAACTATTTCACATTATTTAGATTTTTTTATTTTTTTAAACTATTTTATAACATTTTACACTTTTACATTATTTTATAATATTTTAAAATATTTTACATTATTTTAAACTATTTTACATTGTTTTATACTATTTTAAATTATTTTACGTTATTTGTGAAAATGATACAAAATTGCATCTTCTAACTTCTTCTTGTCTTCATCACTCCTCAAAGTGCTCAAAGTGTATCTTCTACCACCAGTAGAAAGTCTACCATTGTCCACAATACCTTTTTCAATATCATCAATGAAAGGGGCCTTCTTTGTCTCACCACTTGTTTTCAGTTTAGAGGCATCCTTGTTTGATTTTATCCTTTCTCCCTCATCTTCTCCCCCATCTTCATCAGTTTCATTCTGAACATCCTTTACCTCTGTGGATTTTTTCTTCCTCTTGTAAGTTTTCTTTGGAGTAGAAATGCTGACTTTTATTCCTTGATGATTCTACTTTAGACTTAACTTCACTAGCAGTTAGTTTTCTCTATTTTCTCTTCACCTTAGCTTCAGTTTCGGTTGCAGCAATGCAAGATGTTGCTGCATCACTACTTCCAAACTTCTTCTCTAGGTTAGACACCATTCTCCTAGTTTTCCTTTCAATGATCAGTTTCTTCAATTCCTTTTGAATTTTGGTAAATGATTCATCATGGGTTCCAAATCTCTATGCTTGTTTGTCTAAGGGCTTTGATAAAAACTCATCAACATTTAAAGTTACTAAATCACCCTCTGCTTCATATCCCATAGGAGGAAGCCAATATGTCCTAGGTTCCACAGCTTGCACAATACATGAATCAGTGTCTACTAGAAAACAAATATCTTTCTTGTACTTTTCTATAATGCTAGCTCGAATCCTTTCTTGTTTATGCATCTTAGATTGGAAATTCTTTGAAATAACCACACGTGACATTATTGAAGTTATTACCTAATTCCTTTATGAATTCACTTATCTAAATAACTATTGATTTGTCCTTTAACCATGTAACATTTTCTCTATCGGGGAAGAAGTTTTGCACATAGAAAAACAAACATACCAGTAGGGCACCATACTTGAATCATTATCCCTTATCTCTCTTTATCCTTTCCATGTTTGTCAAGAATTGACTTCTGATCATCTCACATAGATCATACATTGGATCATCTTTAACAATCTGATAGACAACATGAATAGTACCACAATGGACATTGTTAACTTGACTAGACTGGTAAACTCTATAACCTATCACCATGGATGGAAAACAAACTTCATTATCTTCAATATGATCTATTGTTATTATTTTGTGGTCTTGTTTGGATTTAGTTAGTTTACTGACCAAATGAGTTACCATTGTTCTCAATGTACTTTTTATACATTTTAATAAATATTTCTACAAATTTATACACATACTTTCATATAAATACACATTTATATATATTTATATACATTTATAAATATATTTATATACATTTATAGATATTTATATTTATTTATGCATATTTATACATATTTATAAATATTTGTACACATTTAGAAATATTTATATTTATTTATATATTTATACACTTATACATTTTATTAAATATTTTTTATAATTTTATACAAATTTATTCACATTTATATACAATTACACATGTTTATAGACTTTTATACACTTTTATACATTTATACATTTATTCACTTTTATATTCAATTATACACTTTTATACATTTATACATTTAAACACTTATACATTTATACACTTTTATACATTTTAATAAATATTTATACAAATTTATACACATTTATATACATTTATACATATATAAACTTATTTACACTTTTATAAATTTTAATAAATATTTATACACATTTATATATAATTATACACATTTCTAAATATTTATACATATTTATGGATATTTATACAGGTTTATACATATTTTCAAATATTTATATACATTTATAGATATTTACACATATTTATACATTTGTTTTTATAATTTATACATATTTAAACCATAAGCAGAGTAGTAAACAACAGTAATACAGTCACAAAAGTTAAATAGAGAAACTAAAAGGCCCAGAGCGGCTAACCAATGAAACCAACCAAAAAAATTGAGCATAAAAAAGGAACAAAATTCTATTTGAGGTTATTACCCCCTCCACTAAGCAACAACTTGAGCCAATCTTACGCAAGGAATTGGAAGAGTTTCCCATCATTCTGATCCTATTTATACATATTGTTATATTTATACACATTTATAAATATTTATAATCTCGAGTGGAGTGGTGTAGGGGCATGTGACAAAGATATGTGGTTGCAAGGAGAAGTTCAAAGGAATCCATTAGAGCACTTAGTGAGACCAAAGAAATTAGACTAGTTTACATGCCCTAGAAACCCTTAAAAATAGGGGTTTACTGGAAGTCCTGTGTACGGACATCATGGAGACCTAAGCCTAGGAAATATTGAAGCCTAGGAGGTCCTTTGAGAGAATCCACATCTAGTTTGGGGGTTTGTTAAGAGAAGTTTGGAGGAAATCCAAGATTACTTGTTTTAGGAGGCCTAATAGGGCTAAAAAGGCTACAAGGCCTAAAACCTAGGAAAGAATGAACTCGATAGGAAATATTTGAAAGACCCTATCAGAGTGGACCAAGATTGATTGGTGGTGAAGGAGAAATAGTGTGTAGACCTATTTCTAGAGCCAAGGGAAGTTTGGAAGCATAGTTGCCTTGATTGAGCCTATGGATGCACTATAGAATTGAGAGGGATTGGAGAGTGTTTGAAGTTGTTGGAGAGCTCTAGTTGGAGTAGAGGAACCATAGGAGTGACCTCTGGATAGGGTAGAGGAAAGTACCCTAGTAAGGTCATAGGAAAGGCCTTAAGAAGAGCAAGAAAGCTCTTATGAGTTAGAGCTCCCCATCATATCCCCTGCTCTAATTTCATGGGAAGAGGTTCTATGATCTGAAAGACTTTTAAACTTGGGGCCCAATTCCTTAAAATGGGCTTTTTGGACTTATCATACACGATCTCAAGCTCTTTGTTGGTTGGATTCTTGGGATGGTCATCCTTCTATCCTTTCTGTTCACCCCCACCTTCAAGTCCTTTTTATATCTTTACTGCTACTTGTTGGGATATTGTTGACCATTATAAGACTGCCTATAATAATGGGTTGGCGGTTGTTTTTAATAGAAACATCTTTCTCAATGGCCCCTAGGAGAATCTGAGGATGATAGGTAGGAGTTGGCTTAGATTCTAGAGTCTAGGGAGTTCTCTTCCTTGGATGGAAATGATGTGCATGCTTGGGCTAGCAATGATTTGTCTGGAAAAGATGCGGAACGAGCAACAAAATTTTTCAATTTCTGCAAGTTATGTTGAGTTAGTGCGATAGACTTTTGGGGAAATTCAAGTTCCCTAGTGGAAACATGTCTGGTACAAGTTCTCATGGCTTAAGTGTAATTTTTTCATGTGGTTGGGTGGTCCACAATCAGTGCCTTACTTGGGATGATCTTCAAGTAAGTGTAGCTTTCATGGTCCCTCAATGTGTGTGTTGTGTCATAACAGTGAAGAAACTATCTCTCATCTCTTTTTTAGTGCTCCTTCACTAGACATATTTGGCACTTTTGGTAGAATGTTTGGAATCAAGCTTGTTGGCATGTCTCTTCTTTGGCTGAGTTCTTTGTTCAATGTGGTAAGGGTCCTATCAAGAATTGTTTTCTTCATGTTGCTTGGACTCTTAGTACTTCTTTTATTATCCGGCATATCTAGTTGGAGAGGAATCATCGAATCTTTCAAGATGTGTTGTTGGAGGCTCACTACCTATGGTGGAAAATTCTCCATTCTTTGAGAAAAATTGTTTCGACTAAATGTGATTTTTCAAAGGATGTGGATCCTGGTGATGTTAGTTGCTACAACTATCTCCATATTCCTCCTCTGAAAATTAATAGGGTGGGAAGATGGAGTCTGCCTCCGCAGGGTATTCTAAAAATCAACACTAACAAGTCTTCTCAAGGAAACACAGGTCTTGTTGGCATTGGTGGAGTTGGTAGGGATAGCTTGGGGGTTGTTCAATTTATGTTTTATGTTTATAAAGGTTATCATACTAACAATTTGATGGAGGAAATTGCTAATATGTATGTTGCAGGGCGTGCTTGTGCTCTCAGATGGAGTAGGCTTATTTGTGAATCGAAATCGCAAGTGGTGGTGCATATGTTGACTCGACAACACTGTGAGGATGTTAGTTGGAAGTTAGCTTTGGTTGTTAACCAAATTCTTAATTTGCATGCTTCTCTGGATTCTGTTACTTTCACACATATCCCCAGGGAGTGGAACGATGTAGTGGATTGTCTAGCCAAATGGGCAACTGATCATATGCAAAATTCAAATATTATAGATAAGGGTCAATTACCTATGGGTTTGTCTCAACAATTTGACCACTTTGTGGATCTTGATAGGGTTTGTTGATTCTCCTGCTCTGTATTTCTTCTTGTTTGGATAAATTTTAACCCCTCTTTTATTTAAAAAAAACTAGGTTATGAAGATGATGATTTTTTAAAGTGGCATTGCAGAGAACCCTTCATCACTTTTTTCTCTGATGACTATGGTGGCTTCACAAAGCTGGCAAAAAAGAAGATTAGATTTCTAGGAAGATCTCAAACTTCCTAAGGAATTTCTTATCAAACAATTGTAAATGAGGGTGAAATCAACAGGGAAGGAAGATAAAATGTTCAAAATTCAGATTCTATATTAAAAAGAAGAGATGGGTATTTTGTTTGCCTAGAGCGAAATTGTTCCCTCTGTTGGAAATCCTATGTAGAGCTAGAGATTCTTACAAGAAGCTCTTTAAATAAATGCATGTGAATATTTTTGTTATCCTCAATTCACAGTGAGGAATCCTAAACTTATATCAGCCTTATTACCTGTGATCAAATCTGATCATGGTGATGCATGTGTTTCTTTATTTCAAGGATTATGAATGTCTTGGAAAAGCTCAATAATATTTTGAAAATCTATGGCATTGTATGCTAGGGAGATCCTTTTAGTTCTTTT
>MU223319.1:303704-325173 GCA_018584345.1 Thuja plicata | reverse complement strand
AATTTCATGTTTTTTTAACTCTTCTTGGCATGTTCTCTATTTGAATCTCTTGAACTTATTAGTAGCTAATATGCATTGTTGAGGGTTCTATTTGCAGTTTCTAGTTAAATTTTATCAAGTGCTTTAGGACTCTTATGGAACAAAAGCAAGGCAAGTAATTTAATAGTACTTGTAGATTGATTTAGAATTTATACAATAGTGTAATATTCTATCCAACAAGTCCAAGGGTTGAGACATCTTTTAATGTCCATTTTTTAATACACAATGAGGTTATGCCCACCTTTTGGTTAGACTTTTCACCTAAAGTGGGTCCCTCCAGGTAAATAAGTCCACCATGCACAACAGTGAAAATATTTTTCTCATTTCTTCAGACTTGTAGTCCAAAATGTGTAGATGCTTCTGAAAAAGCCCACATGTTTATATTTCTCCTCTTCATAAGGGGCTTATCTCTTTCCCCAACTTTGTTTCTTAGATGGATTTTTCTACTCTTAATGATGAGGTGCTTGTTCTATAATTTCCATGTTACAATTATTGCTGCAGAAAATCTTGTCATGTCTGAAGGATCCGCATCCCCAAAAGGAAAGAGTAAGAAGAAGATGAAGTACCAATATGACAGATATCAAAAAACTCAATTTGTCCATCTCAGATCACGTCATAGGTGGAGGAGATCTAAGATACTGAGATAGGTCATCTCGGCATGGAGGAGTTCTTGAGAAGAGTAAACACATCTACAAAAGATGAGATGATCAGTATTCAGGAGAGTTACATACATCATGTTTCCACTTTCCCGACTGTGGCTCTGGAACCTAAATTCGTCATGGCTTGTGCCAAGAACTTTGATCCTGTTTCCAGAAAAATCGAGGATCAAGATGGGAAGGTGGTAATCAGCCTTGATCCAGATACCATTGATTGAGTTTTTAGGTTTCTTTTAGCTCCTGTGGTGATGAACTTGACAGTGGAGAAATCTCCAAAGAGTTGGGAGAATGGAAAGGCGATGTGCATGAAATATATCAATGAGAATTGGTTGATTGCCAAAAGACCCAACATAGGAAGATGGCCAAAAGGAATGCACAGATTTGAGTTCAAAGAAGGGATCCATGATCTCATAACCCTATTAAGAAGAATCAAAGGATTGAAGGAATCAAATCTTTTTGAGCCATGGATGTATAAGTACTTTTCATTGATCATCAAATCAAGACAAAGACTTTTTTGGGGTGAGCTCATAAGTGATACTATCTACGAGCAGTTGGCACAAGTTCCAAACACTTGTACCTTTTACACGAACTCGTACTTGGTTTACATTATTTCTGCCCTAGGTTCTTTCTCAGGGCTATCTACCAATGGAGATAGCTCTCAAGTGTCTGTTTGGGAATATTTTGATAAGCTTCCCCTAAGATCAAGTTGTATTCATTACTGAAGAGTAAAGGATGCCTTCTTTGGACATTATAGGTACCTTTTTAATAAGGAACTCCCAAACATGAGGGTTTCAAATGAGGCTTGGAATAAAGTGAGCGAGTACGGATGTTTCTTCCTTCAATTCCCAAACTTCACCTACTTTAGGGTGGGGTATTTCAAAGAAGAACCATATACCTTACCCATGTATCCTACAGAGAAGATCATCCTAATGGAATTGGCTCAATAGCTCATGGTTGTGCAGGAATACCAATCTACTTTGCATAGACCAGGAGGTGGCATCTCTTCACGTAATCCCTTGAGGATTGGTGGATACTCACTAGATACAGTGCCAAAGACTAAGTGTATAAAGTTTGAACTCCAAGAAATCAATATGAGGAAATTCATGGCAAGGATTTCTTTTGATTGGAGGGGCATGAATGATAAGATTAGAAGGCAATTTATTCATATTCATCATCTTGAAGACATCTAGATCGATCTCCACATTGAGATAGATATTGTCAAAATGGATTATTGTCGTCTTACAATTAAAAAAATTGTCGACTTCAACCTTTCCCAAATGCCTGATGGAATTGAAGATGGTGATGATATTCTAGATCCAGAGTATAGGAAACATCACATCAAGAATTTTCTTGTTTTACCTCCATGCTGGTCCGTGAAAGAAAGTATGTCCATTTGGGACAGGTTTCGGAGCATTCTAGCCAATACTAATATTTGGCTGAAGAGAAGAGGCTTGAAAAGTATCAAAATCAAGCTTGGAAGAGACTTTGATCTTGCTAGTCTGATGGGTTTGAAATCAAAGGTTCGAGGTAAAGGGAAACGAGAAACATCTATATCAGAGGTTAGAAGTATCCATAAACTAGCTATCAGGGGAGGAAAGCTCATGGTTAAGGCTCCTACACCTATTGCAACATCCAGAGTAAAGGGGCTCGAAATGATCATACTTTCGGATAGTGACGAAGAGTTGCAGGATCCAGTTTCCCTTGGGGTACCACAAGTATAAAAGGTGCATGAGATACATGTCATGCATGAATCAACACCAAAATCGGAGGAAGCTCCTATGTCACCACTCGACATCGACGTTGATTCCTTCACTACGCATTTTCCGCCAATAGATTCAACTACAATTGTGCCTGCCACACAAAAGGATGACTTATCACACGTCTTTGATGAGTTTCCTAAGGATTTTCCTAAGTTGGATACGCTAACATGACAAATAAAAATTTGAAATATGCACAGATTGAGTTGTTCGTGGAGAAAGATGTTCAAAAATATCTAGTAACAACAACAGTTTAAGTAGAAAATCCATCATAAATGCTCTTGCTACTTCTCAAGCGGAGTCGGTGACTACTATGGTTGCAACCAATGGCTCCCCTTCTTCTTTCATCTTGCCTCCATGGTTAGGTGTTGTCACTCAGAAAAGGAAGAAACTAGAGGTTCCTCCTGAGGAATTTGATTTCACACCAAAGAACAAATCCCAAGCTCTAAAGAATAAAAAAGCAAAAGTGATCTCAAAGGTCATGGTTGATGAGAAAGAAATCAAATATGCTGAGGTAGCTGAACCATCTTTCGACAAGCCTGCCAATGAATATCCGACCATGAATTACAAAATTACCAGGATCAAACTTGGTAAATAGACACGATTGGGGTGTCAACTAGATGCCCAGGATGCAGTGGAGCAACTTAACAAGAGATATGATAAGCTTTGGGAAAAAAGCAGAAACTCAAAGCAGAGAATGCCCATCTTCGTGATATCCCTGAACAAATAAGTTCTTCTTCTCAACAGGTAAATTTTATTTCGGAGGAGACACAACAACACATTGTGCGTCTTGAGAAAAGGGTCAAAGTGATAGATGATTGGGGCAACCAATTAGAAACTCAAGGAGTCTTGGTCATCAAGGATACACATCGTATGTTCAGAAATGTCAAGAAGACCGTTGATCGATTACAAGGGTTGGTTACGTCTTTCGATCAACAATCAAAGACTCTAAGTGAATACTTAGATGTGTGCAAGAACATGTCGGAAGCTGGCGTTGACATCATGTGTGCATACGAGATAATATCTTTAAAAGAGATGTATTTTGAATTCTTGGATCAAATGATAAACAAATAACAAGTTTTGAAGAAATTGATGACAAAGATTCATGATGCCATACATGTGTGCACTGAACATGAGGGTATCATTGTCAAAACCTTCAAGGAGATGACATGCAAATTGATGACTGATGATGGTGAATTGGTTACAAAAGAGAAAGCTATGTCAAGGTTTTTGCAAATCATCCATCAAGAACTTAAAGCTGAAACTTTCAATTGGAACTCCATGGACAAGCTAGTTGGTTTTAGAGCTATCTTGAATCATCTACAAAAGAACCTTAGTGGATACAACGGTAAAATTTCAAAGGTAGAAAGTATGGCATGCAAGACTGCAAACATTGCTCAGCATACAGGTGCACTGGATCCAGCTATAACACATAAATCTCTGTGTCAATTTGAGACTTGTATAAATTTTCTTGAAAGTGTTGTTAGAACACTTAGTTTTTGTAAAGTGTAGAATCTTTGACAGATTACATGATAATATGTAAAGTAGTCTCATGAAATCATGTTGCAAGTGCATTAGGTCCTGCAACATTGATTAAGTCAAAGTTAGTTAGTTAGGGATAAGCATTGAATAAGTCAAGGTGGTTAAGGGTTTCCCCTTTCTTCTCCATTTTCCTCTCCTCCTTTTCTTATATAAAGGAGTGAGACCCATTGTAATTATCATCTTTTTTCATGTGCAAGAAAACTATAGGCAAATCTCTTGAGTTCTAAAAATTGTCTATTTCATTGTACAAGAGTTGAGCATTTGAATAAAGGAATAAAGATTAGTAGACTTTGAGCTGATTTTCTTGACCATTGATGAATGTATTCTTACATTGCATTCATTGATCCTTGTTCAAATTAAACAGTTGTTTTGCATATATCATTGGAACACTTTAATTCAATTTTTCTGAAAACTTTGCACTTCAGGAGATCGGGGTACTATAGAGAGTAATGGTTGCAATGATTCAAAGCTAGAGACTTTGGGCTTCAGTGGTAGAATCTTTAATCAAAGTAGAGGGTGTTCACGGAAATACTTTGAGCTTTCTTGTGCATCTGAAGTTAAAATAATCATTTGAAGTGAGGATAATAGACTTTGAGCTCTTATATTTGTTTCATCTTTAGTTAAAATAGACCGTCGTCTTAAATGATTGTTATTAAGTCACTCCTTGAGCTATCGGTATTACTGTAGCAAGGAAAATTGTTTGTTATACAATTCAATTTTTCCTTGAAGCCACCTGCGGTAAGAAGGGAGCCTCCCCAATTGCTAAGAGGAGAGATAAATCTCACATACTTCTGCCTAAAAGAAACATTTTTCCAAGTTGTAGTCTCAGTGACTTGCAAAATATTTAGCAAACAATTTTCGGCGACTCTGCTGGGAACTGAACACATTTTTATCCAAGGTTGATAAGAAGTTTGATTGAGAAGACTTTGAGCTTCTAGTTGATTTTCTTGTCTCGGAGAAGCAACGGGGGACTTTGTGCCTTTATAGACACTTTGTTTCTTTAATATTTATTATGTTTTTATAAGTCTTTTATACACTTTCACATTGCAATCTTTTTTCTACAAAAAGAGAAAAGGATTAATCGTTTGATCTATATGAGAGAAATAAATGAAGTTCCATTCAAAATACTCTACAAGGGATTGCTTTTGGTTGATCTAACTATTCACACTGGAAGGAATCAAGCAATATTCTCAATGGAGGAAGAGTGAATCATCAAAATTTGCACCGAGTTGGGCTCAGCAGGCTAGACTTGCTCTCCTAGCTCCTACATCTCCACTTGCCCAAAATACTAGTTATCCATCGTCAAAGAAGAAGACTTCTGTCCAAAGTGAAGAAGCACCTTTCTTCTTTAAACCACTATTTGCCTCTATCCCGCTCTTTCCCATAATGGTTTCTCATCTATGGGGTACAACTTTTGTTCCTCTTGATCTTACTCCACTTGTGCATTCTCTCCCTCCAGGATCTCGTAAGAAAGTTCCCATGTTCTATGGAGATGGGAAGCAACACCCAGATGAACATATTAAAGCTTTTTATATTGCATGCGGTGTGCTCAAAGTAGAACACGAAGATGTATCAATAAGAATTTTTGTAGAAACCTTGCAGAGGATTGCTTCTGACTGGTTTTTCAACCTTGCTACTGGTTCCATGACAAATTGGGACTCACTACAAACCATGTTTGAAGAGTGTTTCAAACCTGCAAAGGATGAGCATGCTTTGCTTTCTCAACTTACACAAATAAAGAAAGATGCGCAAGATGGAATGCACGAGTTCATCTCCAAGTTCAACAAATTGGCAAATAGGATTCATGTTTCTTCATGGCCTACTGCTGAAAATTTAAAGTATTTCTTCATCAAAACATAGTTACCTGAAGTTAGTTTCCTGTTAAGACGAGCAGTTCCCACAAGCCTTCCTAATGGTCAAACTCTGGCAATAGAGATTGAGGATGATCTTATAATGGCTAGAAAAATTTGAAAAGATGGATCAAAAGGAAATTCCTCCAATGGGGATTCCTACAATGATTCTTCAGCTTCTGGTAACATTGATCCTATAGTTCAAAAGCTAGCAAATGAATTGCTTGCACTCAAAAAAAAGATTTATCAAGGATCATTTGCTGCTGCATACAAAATATTCCACGAAGAACGTTTCCTAATGGTATGAATAGTTATGTAGCAAAGAATCAAGCGAAGCTTCCTCCTCCTCCTCTAGAGAGGATTTCTCTTGAAGCCCCGCTAGGCAGGTCTGCCACAAGGTATTATGAAATGATCAAGATGGTATTTTGTCGGATGATTATCAAATGGAAGAATATGTTGTCCCTTACGATGAAAATCATGAAGCAACTGGCAACTCTAGCATTGGGTATGTACATTATGATGATACAGATCCGAAGGAAGATTTTGCTCAAGCATATGCGATTATGAGTCGATCTCAAATGAAGTCAGCACGTCAAAAGAAAGAAGAAGACAAAGCAAACAAAGAAACACATGTACCCGTTGATATTGCAAAAAGAGGAACTCCTCTACCTACTCTTCCTAAAAATAGTCAAGTGGTCCTCCTCAGTCAGTTTCTACTAATGTGTTGAAACCTAGTACATCTAATCCTAAAACCCAGACAGAGATTTATACTTCATCCTTGGAAAGATCTTTCCAAGCCTTTGATATTATAGACCATGCCAAGAAGACTAAGAACCAGATGTTTGAGGTAGAATACCTTCAAGTGTATCCAGATCAGCTGGAAAGGCTTAATAATTTTGTCAAAGAATCTCAGCCTACACAAACTTTTATTGTTGCCCCAGATTAAAAGAATCTTCCCAATAACTTATTTACTATACCTTCATCTATTCAAGGGAAGATATAACCAATTTATATCTACTTTTTGATCAATGTTTTCAAGTTGAGTAACTGCGTTACTGATTCTGGAGCCTCGGACAATGTCATGCCAGCCAAGGTTGCTAACGCTCTAGGTTTGACTTTGACAAAGACTTTTGGTAACTGTTATTCCATGGAGAATAAACAAATACCTTTGAAAGAAAAAGTAAAGGATGCCCAGTTTGCATTCTCTTCTTTCCCTGAAAAAAATATTAAGATGAGCGTTTTGGTCGTTAATGTTTCCGCTTCCTATGGTATGTTGCTTGGCCAAAATTTGTGTAAAGATGTAGGAGGTGAGTTGAACATGGATATGTCAGAAGCACGAATTCATGTTCAATGGATCATGCATAAGTTGCTTCCAGAATGGGAGACAAAGTATACAATGGTGAAATCAGATGATCCTCATTCTCAAATCCTATCTGAGTCGGTTGGGATGGGAAACTATTATCTTCATAGTAATGAAATCTTAGAATTTGCTGAAGATTATTCATCTGAGGCATCATCATCCTTGACAGATGAAGATAAATTTTCAGATGAAGAGGAGGAACAAAATTTGGAGGAGGTTTCAGAGAATTCTTCTAGAATGGTTGAAAAAGCTATGCCTTCAGATTCGGAAAATTATGCTGAAACTTCATCTCAGTCTCTTGATGAAATTAGTACTACAAATGACATATGGATACTTGAGTTTGATGGTAGTTGCGCTGCAACTGATGAGAGTGCTGGGTTGTATTGATTTATCCACAAGGAGAAATATTTCCTTATTCTAACAAGCTATAGTTCAACAATACTAATAATACTACTGAATGTGAAGCATTGCTTCTAGGTATTGATGCTGCGCAAAACAGAGGAATTAAGAATCTACATGCTAAAGGTGATGCTGAGCTCGTGGTGTGTCAAGTCATAAATCAATACCAAACAAAGAATGAGCAACTTAAGCACTATAGGAACCTGGTATGGGATTACATTGAAATGTTTGATGCTTTCAATATCTTTGCAGTTCCTAGAGAACCCAATGATAAAACTTATTCGCTTGTGACTTCAGCAACATGTTTAATACCTCATCAAGAATTCAAGTAGGATAGGTACACTATTCATTTAGTTTATCATCCTAGTGTTCCAGATAATTCAAATCATTGGCAAGTTTTCAATGATGATCAGCAAATCATCAACTTTCTGGAAACAAAAGACAATTTTGATGAATTATTCTTTGAAGGAAGTGGCTCTTCTTCACAAGAGGATACATTTGGAAATAATCCTGAGACAAGAGATGAAGTCATTCAGCTTAAAGGTAACAAAATTTCTAAGGGGTTGGTTTCTTTAGAAAGACTGTTTGATAAGCATGGTCGTTATGTTAAAAATTAGCAAGAGGCTAGGTCCAGTTCCGTCATGGAGTATGAGAAATATAATCTGAATACGGATGTTGATCCTAAGTTTGTCAATATTGGCAAATGTTGTACACCAGAAGAGAGAGATCAGTTCATTCTCCTCTTATCTAAATACATGGATGTACTGGCTTATTCCTATGACAATTTGAAATCTTCCGACCAAAGGTAGTACAACATGATATTCCTTTGAAGACTGGAGTTTCTCCTTTCAGGCAGAAGCAGCGGCAGTATAATCCAATAATCTCGGGCACTATCTTGTTCGCAACTCAAAAGATGCTTGATGCAAGGATCATCTTTCCTATTCAACACTCAACATGGGTGGCTAATATTGTTTGAGTTTGCAAGAAGAATGGTGAGATCCGCATTTGTGTGGATTTTCATAATTTGAACCAAGCATCTCTAAAGGATAACTATTCATTACCCATAATGGATCACGTTCGACAAACTGTGACTAGCTGGCAGATGTTGTCCATGTTAGATGGTTTTTCTGGTTATAACCAGATTGAAGTAAGGGAAGAAGATCAATACAAAACAACATTTACGACTTCGTGGGGTACTTTTGCTTACAACAGGAGGCCTTTCAGGTTGATAAATGTTGGTGCGACTTTCCAACGTGCCATTGATTTTGCATTTCATGACATCAAGGATAAGTTCATTGTAGTTTATCTTGATGACTTGAAAATCTTTTCCAAGCATTGTTCAGATTATTTGTCCCATCTTTGGCAAGTGCTGGAGAGATGTCGACAACACAGAATTTCCTTAAATCCTAAAAAGTCCATTTTTGGAGTTACAAAAGGTAAGCTTCCAGGACACATCATGTCTAAAGAGGGTATCAAGATTGATCCAAAACGGATTAAATCTATTCAAAGTCTTACTCTGCCTGCCAGTAAGATTGTTGTCCACTCTTTCTTTGGGAAGGTTGACTTTTTGAGACAATTTGTTCCTGATTTCTTTGAGAAGACTCGTCATATTTCCAATATGATGAGAGGAGTGACAGTTTTCTGGTGGAGTCCAGAGGGGAAAGTTTCCTTTAAAGAGATTAAAGAAGTCGTTGCACATGCACTAGTATTAGTCTACACAGACTGTACCAAAGATTTCATCATGTACAGTTATGCTTCTGAGCATACAATGTCCGCGATTCTGGTACAAAGGAATGAGGAAGATATTGAATCTCACATTGCATTCATGAGTTGTCCACTGAAATCACATGAATTGAAGTACTCTTTGACGGAGAAAAATGCTTATGTAGTAGTCAAGCTGTGAAATCTTTTAGGTTTTACATTCTGAATTCTCATGTTATTGTTCTAGTCCCAAACCCTATTGTTAAATCTATTTTGGCTCAGCAAGAGTTTGGAACAAAGAGGGGTAATTGGATTGCCAAAATCCAAGAATATGATATTAAAATTCGCCCTACTAAGTTGGTTCGTGGTAAATTTTTATGCTAACTCATGGTGGAAAATGAACTAGAAAAAGAGGAACTTCCAGAGGTTTTACCTAAAGTTCTGTTTGTCAGCACAACTGACGAGTGGTATTCTAGTATCACATATTTTCTAACTTATGCTGAGTGCCCTGCGCATTTGACTTATAAGGAGAAAATAAATTTGAAGCTCCGAGTTGTTCATTTTGTTCTATGGGACAACATTTTGTACAAGTGTGCCCTTGATGGTAATTTATTACGCTGTTTTGACAAGGCTCAACAAATTCGTCTGCTGGAATCATTTCATGGTTTGGAATGTGGTGGACATTTCTCTGCTCTAATTACAACTCATAAGATCTTGCGAGAAAGATATTACTGACCTACTCTTTTTAAAGATGTGTACAGTTGGGTGCGCAAGTGTGAGTGTTTCCAACAGTTCTTTGGGAAATAAAAACTCTTAGCATTACCCATGATGTTGGTAGTAATTGAGGTACCTTTTCAGTAGTGGGGTCTTGATTTCGTTGGTACTATTAATCAAACTTACAGTGTCAGACATACGTATGTATTGACCGCAACTGATTATTTCACAAAGTGGGTGGAAGCGATTCCTGTAAAGCATGCAACATCATCAATGGTGTGTGTGTGTTTTTGAAGGAGAATATAATTTCTCACTTCAGTGTGCCGAACAAAATTGTGACAAATAATGCTGCTACTTTTTCTTCTGCAAAGCTCACACATTTTTGTTTTGAACATGATATCTCATTCGTTCAATTATTATCCCCAGGGAAATGGTCAGGCTGAATCGAGTAATAAGAACTTGGTTACTATCATTTGTAAACTAGTGGATGAAAATCAATGATCTTGACACAAGGCTTTGTTGGATGCTTTGTGGGCAAACAAAATTACAGCTAAAAGAGCTATTGGGATGTCACCATTCTAGCTTCCTACTCTCAATTTGGCTAAGGCCATTGAAGACAATACTTTTGAGAACTCTCTGGACAAAAGGATAATGTTTTTGCATCATTTGGAGGAACAAAGAACTCAAGTAGTAGATCATCTTGCAGCACATCAGTAGCAAGTTAAAATGCAAAGATTAGTGGCAGATTCTTTGCAATCAAAGTAAAATTTGACGCCTTACTCACTTAAGAGAAAGAAACATGTTTTTAGTGAAGTGAGACAAATGCAAGGAGGGTAAAAATCGCCATCATTCAACATAAAAGGTAAGAACATAGGTTTAGAAAGAATAGAATGACTTTAAAGTGAAGAAAATACATATATTTAAAGTATGCATGTCAAACTAAAGTCCCCACCATTTTCTTGTTGAAAAGATTAAATAACTTAAGATAAATGCAATCTTATTCAAAAAGCCCACCTTTATCTTGCTAACTAAAAGTAGACTTCATTATAACATATATATTAAGATTGAATATGCAAATGTTAATAAAAAGTCCACCAACTGGAGAACGAACTTAATGTCTTATATGCAAACTTAAGTTTTAATGACATAATATGCAGACATGATTTAAAAACCCACTACCATTAAAATCTTTAAGCAATACTTCACAGAATGATGTGAAATTTTGAAATGGAGGCTTAAATCCACCTTACATATAAAAACAATCCTTAGTCTGTGGAGTTGACAAGAAAAAGTCCACCTTTTAACAATTTTTCAAGGACGCACAGTCTGTCCGAAAAACCCCACTGGTAGGATACTTCAAACACCTATAACTTGAGCTAGATCAATCCAAAAGATACCTAAGATAGCTCAAAACGAGTGGGATTGCGAAGACTACAATCTTAGGACACAAATAAAACATAAAACAAAACATAAAACAAAGAAAAATGAAAGAAAAACAAGAAAGACTAAATGCTTGTAAGAAGTCAAATCTGAGATGAATCAAGTGATGACTGATTCCCTCAAATAAACCTCTTTTAGAGCATCGACATCTTTAGAGAAAAATCATATCAATTACTTGAAAATTGCGTGGGTTGTCCAATTTTGTGAATGCAAAATTGAGGATAACTTGCTCTGATTGGGAAATATTCTTCGTTTGTTCTTCAAAACAATGAGGAGTGCAGAATCCAAACCTCTAAGTGCCTTTATCTACTCCATTGGGTTATAGAGTCAGGCGACCAAAGAAAAAGAATCAAAAACCTATAAACTAAAACAAAAAAGACTTGGACATTATGTACAATGGTACTTATCTGGCCATTACTCGAACTAATGCTTCAAATGTTGTGCACTGTAAGGAAGTGCAAATGGAGTTCCATCACGGTAAGCCAAGATGAAAGTATTTTCTCCTGCAACCTGATGAATGGTGAATGGGTCTCTCCAAAGAGAATCAAATTTACCTTGCATTCCTTTTGGTTCCAGTCTTGAAACTCCCTTTGTCTAGCTCTCTTATCAAAAAGCATCTTAACTTGTACTGATGTGCTGCAAGCCTATCTACTACTTGAGTTCTTTGTTCCTCCAAATCATGCAAAAACATTATCCTTTTGTCCAGAGAGTTCTCAAAAGCATTTTCTTCAATGACCTTAGCCAACTTGACAGTAGGAAGCTCTAAAGTTATGGGAATTTACGCATCACTCGATAAAGAAGGAAAACAGTTTTTCACGCAAAGAATCCGCCACTAATCTCTACATTTTCTCCACTAATCTTGGCAAATACTGGTGAGTTTAAGAAAAATGTTTTCTCTTCTTCTAATTTCGAAATACATTCTTTTCAATGCATTTGCATTTGTAGAAGAAGAGTTTGATTTGAATAGGACACGTTTTGTTGAAATCTTCCACCATGTTTGCTGATTTTTAGCAATTTAAAGATGCATTGAGGGCATTTGACATTTTCCTTTCATGACTCATGCAGTAGCATTCAATTTACACAAGGAATTGTTAGTTACCTATATATCTCTTATTTTCTCTTCTCAAGCAAAATTAGAAATTCTCTTTTCATTTCCAGAATTTTGTGAATTTTGTAAGCTTGAGAAGATTGTTGTTTTACCCTTTAGCATTCAAAGAGAAGGTATGATTTTTCCTTTATTTTTTTTTATTGCACTTGTACATTTGATTTTGATTATTGTATATGCTTGTTTCTCATTTTTTTTCTTCTTCTCTCTTCTTCTAAGTTACATATGAGAATGTCATTTATTCTCATATGAAGTCGAGATTAGAAAAACCCCGTTCTTGATGGTGACTTTCCCAAAAATGCATGAAAAGATGCTAAGTGTTGCCCAATATGCAAGATGTTCTGAAAAACCCACCTTTTCATATTCCTATATTTTAAAGATAAGCATAAAACTCCCAATATGCAGAGTTGTGCAAAAAGCCCACTTTTTGACCTCGTGAGCAATTGCTCGCAAAAAGTCCACCATGCACAACAGTGAAAATATTTTTGTGATTAATTTTGACTAGCTATCTAAAATGTGTAGATGCTTCTGGAAAGCCCACTTGTTTATATATCTCTTCTTCATAAAGAGCTTCTCTCTTTTTCAGACTTTGTTTTTTAGATGGATTTTTTTACTATTAATGATGAAGTGCTTGTTTTTTGGAATTTCTATGTTGCAGTTGCTGCTGCAACAAATCTTGTCATGTCTGAAGGATCCGCATCCCCAAAAGGAAAGGGTAAGAAGAAGATGAAGTACCAATATGACAGATATCAGAACTCAATTTGTCCATCTCAGATCACGTCATACGTGGAGGAGATCTGAGATACTGAGATAGGTCATCTCGACATGGACGAGTTCTTGAGAAGAGTAAACACATCTACAAAAGATGAGATGATCAGTATTCAAGAGAGTTAGATACATCATGTTTCCAATTTTTCGACCGCGACCCTAGAACCTGAATTCATCATGGCTTGTGCAAAGAACTTTGATCATGTTTCCAGAACAATCAAGGATCAAGATGGGAAGGTGGTAATCAGCCTTGATCCAGATACCATTGATCGAGTTTTCAAGGCCCCTCCAACTCCTGTGGTGATGAACTTGACAGTGGAGAAATATCTAAAGAGTTGGGAGAATGGAAAGGTGTCATGCATGAAATATATCAATGAGAATTGGTTGATTGCCAAAAGACCCAACATAGCAAGATCACCAAAAGGAATACACAAATCTGAGTTCAAAGAAGAGATCCATGATCTCATAACCCTATTAAGCAGAATCAAAGGATTGAAGGAATCAAATCTTTTCAAGCCATGGATGTATAAGTACTTTTCTTTTATCATCAAATCAAGACAGACTTATCTGCAAGCAGTTGACACAAGTTCCAAACACTTGTACTTTTTACATGAACTCATACTTGGTTTACATTGTTGCTGCCCTAGGGTCTTTCTCAGGGCTATCTACAAAAGGAGATAGCTCTCAAGTGTCTGTTTGGGAATAATTTGATCAGTTTCCTCTAAGATCAAGTCGTATTCATTACCGAAGAGTGCAGGATGCCTTCTTAGGGCATTATAGGTGCCTTTTTGATAAGGAACTCCCAAACAAGAGGGTTTCAGATGAGGCTTGGAATAAGGTGAGCGAGTAGGGATGTTTCTTCCTTCAATTCCCAAACTTCACCTACTTGAGGGTAAGGTATTTAAGAGAAAAACCATATACCTTACCCAGGTATCCTACAGATAGGATCATCCTGATGGAATTGGCTCAACATCTCATGGTTGTGCAAGCATATCAAAATCAAGCTATGAAGAGATTTTGATCTTGCTGGTCCGATGGGTTTGAAATCAAAGATTTGAGGTAAAGGGGAAGGAGAAACATCTGCATCAGAGGTTAGAAGTATCCAGAAACTAGTTATCAAGGGAGGAAAGCTCATGGTTAAGGCTCTTACACCCATTGCAACATCCAAAGCAAAGGGGCCCGAAATAATCTGACTTTCGAATAGTGACGAAGAGTTGCAGGATACAGTTGCCCTTGGGGTACCACAAGTACAAAAGGTGGATTAGATACATGCCATGCATGAATCAACACCAGAATCAGAGGAAGCTCTTATGTCACCACTTGACACCAACGTTGATTCCTTCACTATGCATTTTTTGCCAATACATTCAACTACAATTGTGCTTGCCACACCTATCTCTTCTGCTGCTCCAGCACAAAAGGATGACTTATCACACCTCTTTGATGAGTTTCCTAAGGATTTGCCTAAGTTGGATACGCTTATGGCAAATAAAAATTTGACATCTGCATAGATTGAGTTATTCATGGAGAAAGATGTTCGAAAAGATCTAGTAACAACAACAATTCAAGTATAGGCATCCACCATAAATGCTTTGGCTACATCTCAAACGGAGTAGGTGACTACTATGGTTGCAACCGACGGTTCCCCTTCTTTCATCTTGCCTCCATGGTTAGGTGTTGTCACTCAGAAAAGGAAGAAGCTGGAGGTTCCTCCTAAGGAATTTGATATCACACCAAAGAACAAATGCCGAGCTCTAAAGAACAAAAAAGCAAAAGTGATCTCAAAGGTCATGGTTGATGAGCAAGAAATCAAATATGTTGAGGTAGGTGAACCATCTTCTGACAAGCCTGCCAATGAATCTCAGACCACGAATTACAAAATTACCAGGATCGAACATGGTAAACAGACACGATTGGGGTGTCAGCTGGATGCTCATGATGCAGTGGAGTAGCTTAACAAGAGATCTGATAAGCTTTTGAAAAAAAGCAACATCTCAAAGCAAAGAATGCCCGTCTTCATGAGATCCTTGAACAAAGAAGTTCTTCTCAGCAGGTAAATTTTCTTTCGGAGGAGCCAGAACAACACATTGTGCGTCTTGAGAAAAGGGTCAAAGTGATAGATGATTGGGGAAACCAATTAGAAATCCAAGGAGTGTTGGTCATCAAGGATGCACATCGTGTGTTCAGAAATGTCAAGAAGACCATCGACCAATTACAAGGGTCAGTTATGTCTTTTGATCAACAATAAAAGACTCTGAGTGAAAACTTAGATGTGTGGAAGAAGATGGGGGAAGCTAACCTTGATATCTTGTGTGCATACGAGATAATCTCTTCAAAAGAGATGTATTTCAAATTCTTGGATCAAATGATAAACAAAGAACAAGTTTTGAAGAAATTGATGACAGAGATTCATAATGCCATACAGGTGTGCACTGAACATGAGGGTATCATTGTCAAAACTTTTGAGGAGATGACGAATAAAATGATGACTGATGATGGTGAACTGGTTATAGAAGAGTAAGCTATGTCAAGGTATTTGCAAATCATCCATTAAGAACTTAAAGCTGAAACTTTTAGTTGGAACTCCATGGGTAAGCTGGCTGGTTTTAGAGATATCTTGAATCATCTACAAAAGAACCTTAGTGGATACAATGGTGCAATTTCAAAGGCAACAAGTGTGACACGCAAGACTGCAAACATTGCTCAGCATACATGCGCACCGGATCTAGCTGTAATACATAAGTCTCTGTGTCAAATTGAGACTTGTATAAATTTTCTTTAAAGTGTTGTTAGAACACTTAGTTTTTGTAAAAGTGTAGAATCTTTGACAAATTACACGATAATATGTAAAGTAGTCTCATGTAATCATGTTGCAAGTGCATTAGGTCATGTTGCAATGAATAAGTCAAAGTTAGTTAGTTAGGGATAAGTATTGAATAAGTCAAGGTAGTTAAGGGTTTCTCCTTTCTTCTTCACTTTCATCTCCTCCTTTTCTTATATAAAGGAGTGAGACCAATTATAACTATCATCTTTTGTAGTGTGCAAGAAAACTATAGGCAACTCTTGAGTTCTGAAAACTTTGTGTTTCATTGTACAAGAGTTGAGCATTTGAATAGAGGAATAGAGATTAGCAAACTTTGTGTTTCAATGTACAAGAGTTGAGCATTTGAATAGAGGAATAGAGATTAGCAAACTTTGAATTGATTGTCTTGACCATTGATGAATGTATTCTTACGTTGCATTCATTGATCCTTGCTCAAATTAAATAGTTGTTTTGCTTATATCATTGGAACACTTTAATTCAAGTTTTTTGAAGACTTTGTGCTTCAGCAGAACAGGATTACTATAGAGAGTAGTGGTTACAATGATTCAAAGTTGAAGACTTTGGGCTTCAGTGGTAGAATCTTTAATCAAAGTAGAGGGTATTCAAGGAAAGACTTTGAGCTTTCTTGTGCATCCAAAGTTAGAGTAATCATCTGAAATGAGGATAAGAGACTTTGAGCTCTTATATTTATTTCATCTTTAGTTAAAATAGACTGTTGTCTTAAAGGATTGTTCTTAAGTCACTCCTTGAGCCACCGGTATTACTGTAGCAAGGAAAATTGTCTGTTATACAATTTAGTTTTACTTGAAGCCACCTGCAATTAGAAGGGAGCCTCCCCTATTGCTGAGAGGAGGGGGCACTCTCACATATTGTTACGTAAAAGAAACATTTTGTCAAGTTGTAGTCTTCGTGACTTTCAAAACATTTAGCCAACAATCTTCACATCATCAGTGATCAAATAAGGTCTTATCAATGCAAATTTCTTGTTAAATCATCACGAGCTTCTCTCCATCTCTTATCAACTACCTTATAAAGCTCACTAGGTATAGCCTTGTACAATTCACTTGGTGCTTTGCAAAATGTGTGAAGGCTCTCTACAACTGCATCTTCTATCTTCTTTTTGTCTTCACTATAAAATTTATTGCAATACTTCATCACATATGTCTCCTTCCATATCCTTTAACATCTTGAATTATGCTAGCAACAATGATGGATTTATCAATCTTGACACTCTTTTCAGTAGGTATAGCTAATACTGTGGACTTCTTCCCACTAGCTCTTAGCTCTTTCTGATCCTTATCAGATTCAGTTTCAACTTCTTCTGCCTCAGTTTCATCCTTGCTCTTTTGCTCCTATTTTGGTTCTTTGTATCCATGTGTCTTTTCTTTCTTTCTCTTATAGGTCTATTGTACAATTACATGGGACTCATTTTGGGGCTTAGTCATAGTAGGAGTAGCAGTAGGTTTTGTCTATATAAGTGTTGAACTTCTAGTAATTCTCTATGGTGTAACCTCTTCAACTTAAACTTCCTTGTCTCTAGTATCCTTTACTTCTGTAGCAGCAGATGTGTCTGCTTCCTCACTCTCCAACTTCTTCCTAAGTTTAGTCATTAGTTCTTGATTAGTGCCACTAAGTCTTGTCATTTCATCTACTTGTTTCATCACTCTTCTTTAAATTAGAATGGCGCCTGTAGAAGACACTCAACTCCCTTGCACAAAAAACCAAAAATTACTTATGATTTAGACCCCTCCCAGGTGTCGTAATTTACCAGCTCAATCACATTAGGACACCATTATTGTAGATGCAATTGTGCATCAACAAATACAATAGTTGTAGAAAAGCTTATCAAAACATATAAAAAGTATCATGAAAAGGATAGCTAAGATTTAGGAACAAAAGTAATTTGAGAAAAATTTACTGACTGAATTCCTAGAAATAATACTTGTGAATTTTGCTGATGTTTCTCTTCAATGACAGCGAGACAACCCAAACAAAGGAAAACCAAATTATTCTTTCAAAATCAACAATTAGAGATGAAATTGTAATTATCAAACAGATTATACAAATCAGAAAATATACCAGCTAATAATTCATTTGTAACACATTCGTCACATTCATAAGGAAAATTTTGCATTTCCTTGTTGAACACGCTAAATGGAAACTTTAACAAGTGATGTAATCGTACAATCCACTGCAATAAGCCCAAATGTTTGTGCTTTTCAATCTTACATTGCAGTAGTCACCAACAATGGAATGGACCAGGGCAGGAAGTTGGTGATAATTATTTGTTACATTCTACTCCATTGTCCTGTGGTGGATGTCTAAACCGTATTCCATTTTGGCACACGCAGGAAGGACGCTGTAAACAAATGTATTTTGTGGATTTCCTAAAATCCTGGGATTCATCAAGACCAAGTTCTTTGGCGCATCCTCAGATTGAATCACAGCATGGCGAAGAGTTCCCGACCGAGGATTCACCAGATATCGTTATGTGCATCTGTGACAACATAAAATCTTCCAAACTTCTCCTCCAATGGCTTTCTTTCCGAATCCGAGGCCACAGTCTGCGAGTATCTTTCTGTTATGTCACCAATTCGAGTCGCACCACTAGCAGTCATCGATAAGGTTTCCCGTCCCGCCAGAAAAATAGCCAAACTCTCGCTTGGAACTATTAATTTCTCTGCAGAGTTCAAACAAATAGAGGAACATGAATAAAATCATCTGCAAACAAACCAAAAGAATCTTTTCATCCGTGAAAAAAATAACAATCTTAATTCTTCTGTCAAAAGACAGGAAACAATCTTGATTCTTCTCTGAAAAAACAAAATGATGGCAAGAAGGGCATACCTGTTTTCTGCATGGGCATTTTGTCTCGCGCTGCACTGCTCCTTCCTCTCTCCACACCTGCTCTTTTAGCCTCTCCATCAAATCCTGCCTTCAAATGTGGCCTGCAGATTTTGAAACTAATATTTTTCAAATTAATTTAGCAGGAGAGATTTTAAAAATTTTGTATTTCAAATTAATTGAGCAGTAAAGATTTTAAAATTTCCGTATGGCACGGACCAAACGTCTGTCAAATCCTCCATTTAGAAATGTATGCAGCGGATGTATATCATGTTATGACATATATATATATATATATATATATATATGTTTTTTGCTGTTGAATAGCTACGTCTCTAATGAAACACTGAATAACATAAGTAAACCTCTTCCATTCTCTCAGGGAACTTTTTTATTCGCTGTGGTAGAAAGATTCTTAAAGATTGCATAAAGAATTTAATTTGCATGGGTTCTTGTGGCCTAAGACTACTAATAATGACTTCACAAACGAGCTCTTCTAGAAAATCCTCATTTGCATATAGTTTTGTATATATTCAAAAATTTAATGTATATTATAAGAAAGCATCTGATACTCTGTTTTGTGCACATTTAGCCTACTGGGTATTTGAATGTATTAAGAGCCACATTTACCCAATCCTCCACATCTACAAGACAAACACATTAACAGTTAAGCTGATACAAAATAGAAGCTTGGTAGCGTTATGCAAACTAGTAACAGGTGCAGTTGTTAAAAAATCACTAACAAGCCCTAATTTCATATATGGAGCCCAAAAAATAACAGTTTGTTTTTATGCAGATGTTTCTATTTACCTGGCTGACCCTTCTGACATAAAATGAGAGGTGGTCCAGAATTAGCTCTCTCTAACCACTGACATACAGCCTTTTCAATGTTGCTTGCATTCTTTTCAGCCATGGGAAGGACTTTGTTGCAATCCTCCAAATCCACAGTTCTCTTCCACACTACTGGAACAAGGACATTTAAAATATAAGGTAAAAGTTTTACATAAGTATTTATAAATATGCTCATTAACTCCTTCAAGATTTAGTCTTACAGTATTCTCGAAGCATCTCTACAATCCTCAAACAGCTCTATTAACAACATTATTAAAGCAAGCAAGAATGGTTCCTCAATTTTATCCACTTCATCATCAGATATAACCCAAACATTTTTTGGATAGAATCTACTTGAAATATTGTTTTTCAATTCACCTAAAAACAAAATATCAATGATAGAATTCACCATCATCCATTCAGGATATCCAGACCCCCTTTTAGCACAATCACATAAGAATGGCAAAAGGAATTCCACGGCACTGCCTCCAGGCCACCTCCAAGTGCACAAAACCTCTAATGCCAACCAAATTCTAGAGGAAGGTTTTTTGTTACAAATCTGATTGCTCATGTGGTCCACTGTGATCTAGAAGGATTTTGTCAGTGAACCAATAAACAATGTATCTTTACCAATGATAGAACCAATCCTCTCCACGAACATTACAGACCTCATAGGCAAACCTTTCTCTAATAATGTCCACAAAATCTATCAGTAGATAATCTTTGGAGCTTATCACCAATTAATGGTTACATATTATCTTTGGCACTTATCACCAATTAATGGTTACAAGAAAAACACAGATTTTTGGAGTGAAATGGAAGCATGTCGAAATTCTTCACCCACACAAAGAATGGATGCTGCTAGAAGCATAATCCTTTACTACTCATCTGTTAGTACACAAACTAAGGAAGCTGTCCCTTACAAAACAAAGCTGTTGGTTGTAATCCCTTTGAAGCTCTTGAAGAAAGTAGATGACTGATGAGGGAGGAAATGAAAATTCAATTTATGGTAGAGAGACAAACCTCCTTGTGTTAGAAGTAACATATCTCCCTTTTCAAGCCTAACAGAAAACCATGCAGTTACTTCAGTTTCAGAAAAGAATTTTGACAATTACTATGCCAAGAGGTGTAACCTACAATGGCAGCATGGGTGAAGCATTTAATGTTGTTAATGTAAAAATAAAAAGTGAGAGAGAAAAACTATTTAGAGCTGACACTAATTTTTTATATATAAACAAGTCACAATTATTATATTTATACTAAAACGAAACTATTAAAAAGTAAATTTTAAGTATCTTATATTTACAACATTTTTGGAGTGAAAACAAAACAAAAATTTTATCAAAATAATGAATGGTGGTTTTTCCAAACCTAAAATTAAATATTGTTACATACAAAAATAAAACAAATTTATTACCAAAAATAGTTTTTCAAATAAAAAACAAAGTAAAGAATACAGATCAAATAGAATAATTCTTAAATAAAAGTTAAGATTAGCGTGTCCATGCATGTATGTAGTAAATAAAATTAAAACCAAATCACTCTTAAATAAATAATATAACTCAAGATTAATGTCTCTCAGCATTGATCAGATAGATGTATTTAAGATATCCATACTAGTCTTTGATTCAATTAGAAG
>MU223319.1:270042-300846 GCA_018584345.1 Thuja plicata | reverse complement strand
ATCCTCCAAGAAAGAAAGCAAGAGATCTATCCTAGAAATGGTTGAGAAATCATTCCCATGTAAACACCATGTAGCAATACAAGCTTTGAAAAACTGAAGCAGCATTCTGGCTTTGATTCGTGATCATATGAAGTAGACATTAGCAAATGGGATTCACCTTCTTCGTCAACAAAAGATTCAACAGGAAAACACCTGGTCCGAATACTGAAATAATTACAGACGAGATTGATAGATGTTGGTAAGGCCTGCATTAATTATATGCAATGGTAGTTATTTTGGATTCTACTGGATATAAATAAATCATGAAGGTCAGGTAATTCAAATTCATACCATTGATTTTATCACTGGAAATGACTCTGCAGCAAATGGTCTAGCAAAGTGAACCAATGACTATTTTTCTCCCTTGTCCACTGAATGTGTTCCCAATAAACAAAAAAATCAAAAAGATAGTTCATGTGTTTTCCAACTTGTTCTATCATCTTTAAGCACTCTATTTGGAATTGAGTGAAAATACATGAAGCAAGCTAGGGAACTAAATGAAGATATTTGATAATAGATCTATAATAAAATTCCCTAAATCCTGCTTGAAATCCTCCAGATGTTTACGATTTAGATTATCCTGGACATCTTGTTTAGTATTATAAATCTTCCTTGTAGCTAAGTTATCATCTATACCTTTTGATGCTTTGCTATCAGTATTTGAGTTTACCAATGTGAAGTAATCTCACCACAACAGCCTAAAAGTAATAGATTTGACACAAAATTGTTTAATGCAGCCAGACCCTTCCACAAATCTGCATGATCACAGAAATGGTTATTCATGTTCATTAGAAAATCCTTCAATACAAGTGAATAACACCTATATATTGAACATGACAAGCAAGCTTTGGAAATACTAAATAAGCTTATTCAGTATACCAACAAAAGAACATCAATAGCCAAAAACATAGACCTTGACACATTATTTAAAAGCCACACAAGGCATTCTTTTATGGCTGCAAAAAGAGCAGCACAATCAGCAGGTGAAGTTGACAATGTAGACCTCCCTGCCCAAAGATTGTGAAAGAGCTCAATAAAAAAATGGTCTGCTGAGATTATCGTAGGAGGGATAGAAACTATCATGGGCAGTAATCAAGGATATGAAGTTTGGTGTGACCCATAGCAGCCATGTCTAAGAAAACACCAGAATTAAGGTAGTATCACTTTGTGAACACGAACAGTTTTCCAAGCTTCAGGAACATTTCTCATAAATAGCAGCAGTATATCCCACATGGAAGAATGACAATTTGGATCCTTCTCTTGAAATGATCCAAGGACAATGACTGCTAAAGTCTTCATGTTCCCTTCACTGACAACTTCTGGTATATATATTTCAGGAAGCTTGCAAAAACTTGATAAACAGAAGAACGAACTCTAGAATTGCGAGACTTCAGAAATTCCTGAAAAGCATTGTGCATGTGACAAATCTTATCTGTTGTTGAAATAGCTACAGATCTCACCTTTGCACCATTCTTTGAATCAAGACCAATTGGACTTCCATTTTCAGATGTCGACCTTTACAAAGGAGGCCCAAGCAATATATCAAGAAGAGATGCTAATGAAAGCATTGACGATGAAACAACCTGCCACATCAGCTTGATCAGGCCAGATACTACAAAAAGAAAGAAGTGAACTAATGCAAAGAAATGAAAAATTACATTCTAAACATCTATATGTGAATAAACAGCCACTGAAAGGCATGCCTCATACATGTTATAACCAGACAGAGGGGGCATCAAACATCTTTCTGATATGATTACTTGTAAAGACCAGAAAAGCTAGCCAACAAGGAAGCAATAGACAAGCATAGGGAAAAAAAACTTAAACATGTTGATCTAGCAGAAGAGTTGTATGCTTCTATGATATATCACATTTGTCTAATATAGTAGTGTTGGTGTAATTAAATATTCACTAATTACACTTTACTTAAGCTTACTTAGGATAATGCATCACCTAGTATTATGTGATTGAGACACCTAGGAGTTTGCACCTATATTTGCACATGGTGTAGGAGAAATTCCACTTTAAGTGGTGATAGTTGTTATCACATATCCCGCCTTGTATGGGTGATAGCTTATCTTCTCCTTATCATAATCTCTTATTGTCTTGCCTATATAAGTAGGCTCATTATGTACATTTGAATCATGTCTATTAGCAATATTATCATTCTTGCATCTTGTTGCAATTGTCTTTCCATTCTCTTGTGGAAGCTATCTTGGTCTTTCATTTGATCCTGGGGCTGTAAAAGAGACCTAAAACTCTAACATGGTATCAGAGCTCTCAAGGTGTGAAGACTCCTCAAGAGTAGCAAATTTGGCTTGATCCAATTATGGGTGCAGAATATGGCTATTTGGGCATCACCATCGCATCTAGGAGGCTGTTTCGGTGAATTTTGACAATAAATTTGCCTATATTAGGCAAAATTTGAATCTGAGGCAAAAACAATTTGGCAGACCAACCGTACGGCCAGAACTGCCCCTCTATGGTACGATTTGATTTAAAAAATTTATTTTTTCTGTGATTTTTAACAGTTTTTAATTTTGTGATAAAAAATTTTGGGGTTGCTACAGCCCCTATTTTTTGTCAATATATTGCAAAGACCACAGACCATGTTAGACGACCGAGCTGTCACATTCCGACCTCTAACACATTATCAGCTAATCACAATTCCGGCTCAAACGACAATCACCAGTGACAGGGAATCCACTGTTGGCAACGGTCAATCCTTCCAGCCGACATTGGATGCTGCTTTACATGTAAAGCGGTGTGTTTCATATAAAAATAGTGCATCCAACATTGCTCCCACCAATGTGGGACAAGTCATTTTAGTCCCAACGGTGTTTTTACAACCCCCGCCAACGGCAACTGCTGCTCTGCCTCTACCCATTGCGATCCACCATGCGCATCTGAACCCTCTCAACCAACAAGCCACGTTAGATATAAACACCATGTCAACGACCTACCATAGCGACATCCCAATCATCTATGCATACACACAAATCATCGTACAACTACACGCAAACGCCGAGTCAGTGCACTATTGGGTGATGTCATCTTTTTGTGACATTAAATTTGACGGGCATCTGAACTTCATTTCCTAGGCAAGCTATCTTTTTTGCAATGACCATTTGACCATCAAATTTAGTATGGTATATTGCTAACGCCAATAGGGTTTGAATTTTCTACCCCTTCGCTAGTGAGCTTTTATATTTTTCATTCAACTTCAAAGGCTCACATCTTGTTCATTTTAAGCCCTTTTTTGACCAATTTTTTTAGTTGGGGTAGAATTTTGTGAATTTCCCATTGGTGGTATTATTTTCTGATTTTGGTGGCTAAATTGATAAGAAATTGCAGTTTTTCATGACTGTACGTGTCTAATCTTGCTTTCTACAACTTCTAGGACTTTGCTTGGGCACATATGGTAACATTTTCAAGTGTTGTTTTTTTAAAGTGCATGATTTTTCATCTACTTTCCAGATTTTCTATTAGATTGTAGTTATTGTGAGTGGACCTATCACTTTCAGCATTTGCTCCTTTTTGGGCCTATTTTGGATATCAATTTAGTATTTTGCATCAGTGATTTGAAGGGGTAATATGTTGTTCTATTGCACAATTTGATTGTATTGTGGATTTGTCAAAAGTTGCACTCCTAACTCCATATAACTATCATGAATGGAAAAATGCTATTAAGGATGTGTTGTTACATGTGGGATTGCATAGAAGCACTTTTGGTCAGGATCCAGAACCCACACTAGTAATGTAGAAAGGAGAAAATAGTTTGAACGAAGGGATAAAGCTCTTGACACTCTCAGGTTGTCTATCTCTCCTTATTTGAGATATCATATTGCATCTTGCACACATCCTCATGGTGTTTGGACTACCATGGAGGGACTCTTTGGTAAACCAGATAAAATGAGAAAATTCATGTTGGAGAATGAACTAATAAGTTTAAATCCTAGTAATTTTGACAATATTCAGGACCTTTTCTCTAAATATAATTCTCTTAGATTGGAGCTTTCTAATTGTGGGGTTACTAAAGAGGGTGAACAATTGATTTTATCTATTCTTTGAAAGCTAGGTTTCGAATATTTAATTTTTTGTTCTACATTCTATGCTACTATGGATGCTCTTGGTAGTGCATACAAGATGTATTCTCTTGATGAGTTTGCAGCTCAACTCACAAGGGATCAAGCAAAGTTGGCACACATGGGTCAATTGAAGCCTTCAAAGTTTTATGCACTTCTTGCCAATTAATCCACATCAAAGGATTCAAGTGGCAAAGGAAGAAACAACATAAGGATCCTAAGCCTCATGAGAAAGATAAGGATTCTCCTTCACAGCATGCTTCTAATTCCAAGTCCTCTTCTAAAGAGGAATCGTCGACAAAGAAGATCAAATGTGCATATTGCAAAAAGCGTGGACATGATGAGCATAAGTGTTACAATAAGAAGATTGATGAACTCACCTTCCTTCTTCAAAAGAACAACATCAAACTGTCCTCATTAGTGTCTCCTATTGCTTCTTCATCAAATTTGGCAGTTTCATCATCTACACAACCAGGAACTCTAGAATCTTCACATGGCAAGGGTAAGATCAAAGGTCAGGCACTCATGGCCTCCACACATCCTAAACAAGGGAAATGGTTTCTTGATTCAGGTGCTTCACATCATATGGCATCTTCTATGGATATTTTCTCTTCTATTGAGCCTTGTAATTCTCCTCATATATTGATGGGTAACAACACATACATAAAGGTTTGTGGGAAGGGTTGTATTGATATGGGATAGGGGACATTTAATGATGTTCTTTGTGTACTATTCTTGACCACTAATCTCCTTTCAATGTACCAAATCACTCATTGGGCACAAGGTCAAATTGTTGAGTTCACTCCTGATTATGTCTACATTAGGGACATGGAGACTAGAGATGTCATTGCTATGTGAGTTGTTGATCATGCATCACGCTTGTATTCCTTTTCGCATTTTTCTCATGATGACGATGAAGTTCCTGATATACCCACCCTTCCATCAAGAGTGTATCATGAGGAGGCTTTTGGACACTTGAATTATTGTGTTCTTGAGACAAGTGTTGAAATTCTAACTCCTCCACCTCCTGCTTCATTGGACTTCAAATCTACTATTCAGCAGGATGATCATAGTGCTTAAGATCTTGCAGTGTGGTATGACTACTTGGATGGCATTTCAGCATTGTTTGTTGAGTCTCGTATTGCAGATTTGGGAGACATACTTGAGGGGGTTTCTCCTCTCTTTGATGACAGTTTCATCGTAGTTGGAGTTGGAGAATCTTCTTCACCTTCTTTGGAGATTGGCATTTTTTATTCTTCCCTTCACTTGGTCTGTCCCATTTCTTGGTCCAGTTTGATCATGATTATGTGATGGATTCCTTAAGCTTGGAGATACCTATTAAGTCTTCATAGATGCATACTTCAAGACTTTATTCCTCCTTCCATTTGGACATGGATTGGTTTCTTCATCATTTGATGTACTTGTTTCTTCCTAAGGGGAGAGATGTTGCTTGTAGGCATTGGATCATCTTTTGTTTGCAGGTACACTATATCAACATTGGAGCTTCTTCATTATGGGGGGATATTATGTCTCCTTTCCTTCCTATGTGGGGATACTTGATTGTATATACATGATGTATGCATCTTGTTTGTTTTCATCTCTCTTTTTTGAGGGGAGTTTTGTCCCACGTGGTTTTCTCCCTTTCTCTGCTTTATGATATATTGCATTGCATATTGTACATGAGTACCTAACATGGCGTAGTAGCCAGGACTCATCCTACATTGTGATTTTAAGTGCATTCCCCTAAGTTGCACTTAAGGGGGGTGTAGGTGTAAATAAATATTCACTAATTACACTTTACTTAAGCTTACTTAGGATAATGCATCACCTAGCAGTATGTGATTGATATACCTAGGAGTTTGAATTGCATATTGTACATGGGTACCTAACATGGCCTAATAGCCAGGACTCATCCTACATTGTGAGTTTAAGTGCATTCTCCTAAGTTGCACTTAAGGGGGCGTGTAGATGTAAATAAATATTCACTGATTACACTTTACTTAAGCTTACTTAGGATAATGCATCACCTAGCAGTATGTGATTGAAACACCTAGGAGTTTGCACCTATATTTGCACATGGTGTAGGAGAGATTCCACTTTAGGCGGTGATAGTTGTTATCACATATTCCACCTTGTATGGGTGATAGTTTATCTTCTCCTTATCATAATCTCTTATTGCCTTGTCTATATAAGCAGGCTCATTATGTACATTTCAATCGTGTCTATTAGCAATATTATCATTCTTGAATCTTGTTGCAATTGTCTTGCCATTCTCTTGGGAAGCTATCTTGGTCTTTCATTTGATCCTGGGGTGTTGTGGAGTCACCTAAAACTCTAACAAGTAGAAGCAACCTATCAGCAATGTGATACCTGCTAGGTGAAATACTAAATAAGATATAATAAGAATCATAAAAAAGTTGAAGTTTAACTTGTTGACTGTTATGCACAATGAATGGGGCTAGACAACAACTTGGGCTTATTGTATGTAGGGTGGCAATTTTGTAAGTCATTGTGACTATAACTTACAAAACTGTGGATGTTATGCAACCGACAATTTTTAGGATCAATTGCAAAATAGTGGTTCCAACCACATGTGTGACACAGTCTCTCCTACTTCTCAGGGAAGGCTCCCCCCTCTTATTGCTACTGGAATCAACAAAACACTTAACTACTATTTACACTACACTAAATCATGGCGGGACATTCATCATATTCTCTTATTTCAAAATAGATGTTACTATTACAATGCAATCTTAAAGCAATAATGTAATTCACTTACAAAGTATCTATTGGAGCAATAATTACGATAAACAGAAGATTAGGCATAAGAATAATCTTCAGTGTACCAGCATTTTATGTAACCCAGAAACTCATGAAAGCTCAAAGTCTATGAGCTAAGTTTTAACTTTTAAGCCTTATATATTATATATATATAACTTAAAAGAATAATATATAAGGCTTAAATGTTAAAACTTGGCTTAAAAAAATTAAAATAAAACTTGAAAACAGAAACAAAAAAATTAAGCTTAAAAAATTTAAAATAAAAAAAGTAAAATTGTAAAACTTACCTCACGGCTCTGTGAAACACTGAAATGCCTTTGCAAATGGCAAATGCCTTCTTCCCCTGCCTGTGCGTGGGCAGCTGTGCTGCTTGTTGTGCGTGACTAGCAGTTGCGTGTGACCAGCTGCTTGTTGTGCGTGACCAGCTGCTGTGCGTGTTGAGTTGCTGTGCGTGTGGACTCTCCAAACCCTTTCGTCTGCTTTACAAAATGAAACAAACTAAGTAAAATATTTAATAGTTATAACTTATAAGTTATAACATATGATATTTTATATCATAGATTCATATGTTAATGTTATTGCAATATTTTATAATTGTTATTAACCTTCAATGCGCGTGGGGCCCGCGAATGGGCATAAATATATTTTTTTTATTTTTTATTTTTTTACTTTTCGGAAACCCCAAGCAGTCCCCAGGACAGATGGGGGACAGCAAAACAGTCCCCGGGACGGTCAACAGGCACTGAAAATGCGTTGATCGTTTCCGAAGTTTCTGGGATGGGTTTCCGGTTTTCCTGCCTGGGTGGGGATGACTTGGAAACGTCCCCGGCCATCCCCCCGTCTCCGAAACCTCATGCTGAGGGTCGGAAACGCATCCCCGGTTAACGTAGCTAACTTGCTACAGCTATGATGAATGTAACAATGTTATGAATTCAAATTCATTAAGCTACAACTATGATGAATTAATTTAAATTATTGTGTTGCTACAGCTATGATGAATGTAACAATGTTATGAATTCAAATTCATGAATATATTTGAGAAATCAGATTTCTGATTTTCTATATAAATTATTAAATAAATTCAGATATATACATATATATATAGCTTGCCGTCCCCTGCTTTGGCAAAAAAAAAACGTCCCACAAACCCGTTTCCCCGTCCCCCCGTCCCGGAAACTCGGGGTAACATAGTTTTTGAGTGTAAGGTAAAAGAGGTGACAACTGAGGTTGAAATAGGATCCAATTCCACAAATGCTAGGAGGAATCACTTGGATGAGGAATATGGTGCACATGTTATTTAGGTAATCAAAGTCAATGCCTTTTGCAACATGTGGCCCAAACATAGGTGGAAGCAACATTAATGGTCTCTTCGCACATCATACTACACCAAGATTACAGACCACTTTGGAGAGTACATGATGGAGGAAGAATGTCCATGAACAAAAAAAAAGGCAAATGCAAATTTTTGGTACTACTCTACTTTGTCATTTCATGTTGCCAAGTCTCCACATTGACAAAATATGATGGATGCTATTGCAGCTGCAAGTCCTAGGTTTCAAGACACATCTTGCTAGAATTGAGGGTTGGTATGCTCAATGACGCAATATATGATGTTAAAAATATTATTTATGAGCATCAATTAGAGTGGGCTAATAGTGGTTCACCATTACATCAGATGGAGGCACAAATAGAAGGAACTAAACCCTCATCAACTTCCTTAACTCTTGTGATATTGGCATGATATTTTTGAAATCCAAGGATACATCAAACACAAATAAATCTCCAATTGCATAGTTTGAGATGTTTGACCTAGTGGTCATGGATGTAGGGCCGCCAAATGTGGTTAACTTATTGCAAACAATGTTGTTGCTTGTGTTGTTGTTGGGAGAAGCTTAAAGGACAAGTAAACCTCCATATTTTTACCCCATGTGCAACACATTGCCTTGATCTAACCTTAGAGGACATTGGAAAACTTTAATAGGTTAAGGAGGTATTGCAAAAGGCTCACACAGTTGCCAAATTTCTCTATAATCACACAAGAGTTTTGTGTATAACGTGCTCTTTCATAGAGAGCAAGAAGCTAGTTCGACTAGGGTTGACAAGATTTGCAACACACCTTGCACTACAAACTTTTTACCAACAAAAAATGAGTTTAAAATGAATGTTTGTTTCAAATAAGTGGAAGGAGTTTGACTTCACAAATCAAGCAAATGACATAGCAATGGCAAAGCACATGTATTCTACTAGCTTTTGGGATGTGGCAAAACAAGTTGTAAAATTTTTAGAGCCTCTAGTAAAAGTCTTGAGACAAGTGGATGAGGATAATCCCCCATGGATATTTGTATGACACCATGGATAGGGTCAAGAAGGTGATGAGGGGTAGGATGGAAAATAACAGAGACAAGTATATGCCATTATGAGACATAATGAATAGAGGATGGGATAAAAAAATGCACCTTCCTCTGCATGTTGCAAGATACTATCTCAATCCAACATTATTCTATAACTCTTCATTTAGACATGATGATGTTGAGATCATACAAGACTTGTTCAAGTGCCCAGAGACAATCTTTCCAACCTTAGAACAATTGCATGCAGCTATGGCAGATTTGTAAATGTACAAACAACCAAGGGGTTTTCTTTCATCTAAGGCTCTCGTGGAAGCTAAGAAGACCTTCCAACCACGAACATTCTATAAAGTTTTGTCCCTCTATTTTATGGACGTGATAATTAAATGTGTTAAAATATTCTTACATTAGATCATCTTCATATATTGTGTTTTTTGGAACAATGGTGGGACATTTTCAGTCACAAAACCAAAAAACTTAGATGGATGGCAAGATGCATTTTGAGCCAACCATGCACCTCATCTATTTGTGAGCGTACTATTGGCATTTTATGCAACCCTTAGCCTATTGTTAATATCTGATCTAAGACAACTAAAATAGGTTAAGGCCTCTTGCAAAATGACCCCTAAGGTTTGATCCCTCAAGCCCTTCATCCTTGATGCCTTTGTCGTTTTGCCAAAATTATGTTCTTAAAATGTCTCTTAGTTCAAAAATCACAGGTTTGACCCGACACGCAATTCCAAAATTGGCATCAGTGCCCGACATAAAAAATGGAACTTAGAAACTTCAAGAAGGCAAAGCTCGGTAAAAATGTAAGTTCAGTTCAAAAATCAGCATTTTGGGCTTGACAAGCAGTTCCAGAACTCTTGTCGTGATCCAAAGTAAAAAGTTGAAATTTAACCTTGAAGAAGGCAAAGTTAAGAGGAGGAAGGCTACGTTCCGAGAATGCAATTCAGGCCCAACAGGCGGTACCTGAACCTTTGTAGGAACCTAGTGCCCGAAATGTAACATTTCTAAAATTGAAGGCAATTGAAGGGGGATTTTTCTAAGACATGAAAAAGGGATAAAGCCATTGTATCAAGGCACAGTTCCAAAGCATCCATCAAAGTCCAACAACAGTTCCAAAACTCCTTTCGGAATCCGAACCCTCAGGTTGAACTATTAATTCAAAAGCCCGGATCCAGATTCCAAGGGCTATTGCACCACACAAGCAGGCAGAGAGGACGAAATTAAATTCCCAGCTACCCCTCTACAAACCCGTCAATTTCAGCATTGCGCCATAACTACTCTTAGGCCCTACACACGCCTCACCATGCCCATTTATGATCTGCAAGAAACTATTATGTCAAAAAGAACAATCATGCTATACAAAGCCGTCCTACAGCATGCCTTCTCTTCTTCAATTGCAAGAGAACATTTATTCTGGCTGCCACTTCTCACTTCTAGAGATTGACATACACACCAAAGATTAAATTTCGATCTAATTTGCTTGATTATCCTTTCTGCAACCGAACCCTAGTCAGGTTAGGATTTGTACTCCATGATGTAATCTGAGTTATGCCTGAAGTATAAAGGCAATCTTGTAACATATTTTAAAAATCTTCTTCTTGTTTCTAATATAGAACTTCATGTTCTTTTGTAATTGTAAACATTGTCTTGCCCTGTATTAATAAAATTATTTGTTTTACCTAAGTAGCCGATCCTGATTCTGGTTCGGATCCAGACCTGGATTCGGATTCGGGGATTCGGCAAAAAACAAATTTGGGCCGGATCTCGATTCTGCGGGTATATATATAGACATTTTCGAAAAATATATATATTATGTATATATGTATATTCATAGATTCCATACATGTAACATGTCAATGCTCATTCATCATTAGTTCAAAACTTCAAAACTTCAAAGTTCAAACATATAATGATAATAATAAGAAGTTAGAAGCGTGATTCTCATAAAATGATAAATCCATAATTGTCAATATATGATTATATCATATTCGTACTTTGCAAAAGTCTCAAAATGTCATTACATGCTGAAAATTTATATCACAAGCCATATTTCATAGTTAAAAATTAAAATAGTAAATTAGGTTTAGTTTGACTTTATTTTAAAATAAAAATAAAAACAAAGTGGGCCCCTTTTTTTGACGCCCAGAATCCCGGATTCCCCCAGATCCTCCTAGATTACGGAATGGAATCTGGATTCCAACAAGAATCCAGAATGGAATCTGGATTCCATTCCAAAATCCTGTCGGAATCCAGGCAGAATCAGGATTCGGAGCTTTCCAGAGGGATCTGGTATATTAGTGTTTTACCTCTTTCCAAGTCCAAATATCTTGAGTAGATTACTTTGCCTTACTGTTTAGATTACATGACAATGATATTATGCTGAATAGATCTTGTTCGTGAACTTGGGTCCCTTGCAATGTCTCATTGAATCCTAACCTTTGTATGATCTTAGGAGACCGATAAATTAGGAAATTGTGTAAGTTGTAGCTTTATTGATGTCTTGTGAAGTTCCAGGGGAGGAATATCAACATTCTAATCTAGTGTATCACCTCCATTTTACTTTTTGCAATACTTCCCCCCTTTTCCCTCGAAAGTTGTTAGATTAGGTGTAGAAGTAGGTTTTAAGTGTTGGGTTGGTCCAAAACTGCACCCTAATTCGAAAGGAAGTCAACCTTCTTCAAAGACTCGACCTCACTTGTCAAGGTCCCACACTTGGAGGTTGTTCCCATGTTTCACAAGGTTGCTTGGGGGTCAAACGCCAAGCAAGGGTGCAAACTTTAGTGAAAACATGTACTTGAATTTTTAAACACATACATTACAAGAAACACAACTGCCTAACACAATAATGGATGAATGAAACGGTGTTTGTTCACCACAAACTCTGCTTGAAGCTAAAGAAAGCTCAAGATAAGACTTTTAATACACTTACAGACAATTGAAATTGTATTCATTATGTTTTCACTTGTAATGAAAAAACTAGTTTCTACATGTACAAAAATCGGAACTATTGAAGATGATGAGCCAATTGACCTTGATTAGATTGGTCTAGAGTTTGAGTGGATTGATGTTGATGCAGATTTTCTTGAGCCTAAGGATTTCAAGATCCTAATGGAGACCAACTTGGATTTTCGTGCTATTGAACAAGTTATGATAAGTTCTTACCCAAGAGCTCATCATTAGGACCTCTTTCCCTCTACATAGCTCTATTTGTAGTAGCAAGAGTCATTGGTTATATTTGACTTTTTGAACTTTGTACTTAGTTCATATATTTACTTTGTACAACTATCACTATCTACTAATTACTTATGCACCATGTAGTATGTTTTATGCAATGCAATGTAATCAGCAATATGAATATGAACAATGCAATGTAATCAACGCTATGAATATGAACAAGAAGAATTTAATTTTGACAATTAATGGGTTAAATCTATTTTATTCTCTCTACATCTCTATGCTATGTCTCTTTATCTACAATTTTTATGTTTATTTTTTAATGCAATTTTTTCCTGTTTTTTAACAAAATCTTATACTTTTATTGGTTTTCCTATTTTTCCGCAAAAAGACTTTTTCTGCTATGCTTACATGTGTGTGTGTGTTTGTTGTTTTATTATTTTATGTGTGTGTGCATGCGCATATATAATTATGTCCATACATACATACATACATATATATACACACACAATTGTATGTACACACACATATACATACATACCTATATATGCATATGTTTATATGTATGTATGTGTATGTTATGTATGTATGTGTGTCTATGTATTTAACAAATATATAATATATGCATGTATGTACACATAATTGGTGCCTCCAACTCCTCTCCTTTTTTTCAGAAAAATGACCAATTGTTAGGAGTACATGTCTATCATCCCAATAACAATCCCCTAGAAACCATGTTTGTACTTTTTCTAGTAATGAAAGCAAGTTAGAGGATAGTACGAAAATAAATACTGACAATAAAAATTTAGGAGAACCTAAGTCTAGTAGTGAAGTTGCTACTTGTAAAGGTATCAAAGATCAAATTGAAAATATAATTATTTGTGTAGATGATAAAAACATATAAAACCTAATGTGGTGTATTATGTCAATGGCGTTGCCCATTTTTCATACTTTGCTAAGGCTGAATAATTGAATGATAATAATAAAAGGATACTTGAGTATACTTAATTACCTGACAGGTATTCTATAATAATGAATAAACCTACATCGTCCTTGCAAAACTTGTAAAAAGGGGTTGTTGTTAAAGGGTTAGAATCTAGTTCTAGGGCCTAACAGGATAATGATAGTGACAAATCCAAGAGTGAAAGTGCTGCAGAAAACAATGAAAGATCAGCAGTTGTGAAGACCGCTCTTCATGCAAGAGAACCTAGACCCTGGATTATTGATTTTGGATGTTCAAATCATATGGCCAACAACAGAAGATAGTTCATTGAGCTTGAAAAGTATGATAGAAAATCAGTCTCATTTTCTAGTGAAGGCGCAACACCTGTAAGTGGTAAGGAAGTCATATCTATTGATAACCGGTGATGTTTATTATATTAAAGGGATAAAACAAAATCTGTTGGGCATAAGCCAGATGTGCAGTACAGGCAATAAGCTTGTTTTTCATGGATATAAATGTGAAATTAGAAAAGGTTCCACAAAATTGGTTGCAGAAGGTATAAGACAAATGGCAATGTCTACTATCTTAAGTAAAATAAAGGAAGCAGATGTTGTTTGTCACAAAGTAAAGAATGTTGTATGTGGCACAAAAGGATGTCCATATTAACTTTGATAATATCATGAAGATCAATTCTTCTAAAGTGGTGTGAGATCTGCCCAAAATTATCAAGCCTATTAACATTATGGAGAGAATGTCAAATGGGAAAGCAAACCAAAAACAAGTTAAAGAACAAGGAATACTTGACTACAAGACCTTTGGAGCTGATACACACAGATCTATGTGGACCCTTAAGAACAAGAGGGACTAAACTATGAGAGGTGTTTCATGTTACTTATTGATGATTATTCTAGGATGACTTGGGTCACAGTCTTAAGAGAAATTGGAGGCTTTGTATAGATTTAAAACAACTAAGAACTTGGTTGAAAATCAGATAGATGCTAAGGTTAAATGTTTAAGATTTGATAGAGGTGTAGAGTTTACTTCATAAGAGTTTGATAGATTTGTGAAGAACATGGAATTATAAGGAAATTGTCTACTCCTAGAACTCCACAGCAGAATGGAGTGGTTGAAAAAGAATAGGACTGTTGTAGAGATGGCTAGAACTATGTTGAAAGATGCTAAATTACCTAACATGTACTGGAGAGATGTTGCGCACACTGTTGTTTATCTTCTTAACATGGTGTAAATGAGAGTGAATCATACTAAAACACCTTAGGAGTTGTGGTTTGGAAAGGCACTGACTATGAAGTACTTCAGAATATTTGGGAGAAAAATGCTATATGAGGAAAGATGAAGACAATCTTGGGATGTTTGATGCAAAACTGGATGAAGGCATAATGTTGGGATATTCTACAAAAGCAAGGCATGCAAACGTTATAACATGAGGCTAAAGATGATTGTTGAAAGTACTAATGTCTGTGTGAGTGAAGAATGGAATCAGGCTGCTTTGTAACATGAGTTAGAATTTGAAGATGTCTTTGTTACTCCTACAGAAGAAAAGAAGGCTCTAAAAGACAAAGAAGAACGAGAGGAAGAAGAAAAGGAATTAGAAGAAGCATTGAAGACCCGAACAAAATATGTAGAGAGACGTCATTCTGGAGATCAGATTACTGGAGACAAAGACAGGTGTGTTGACAAGCAGAAAGGCCAAGATGAGTGAACACACAAACTACTTTTTTTTTGTTCAAGGTAGAACCAAAGACTTGTGCAAAAGCAAGCAAAGATGAAAGTTGGATGAAAGGAATGAAGGAAAAGTTGGATCAGATAAAGAAGAATCAAACATGGGAATTGGTACCTAGACCAATGGGCAAGAATGTAATTGGAACCAAGTTGATGTTCTAGAAAAAGAAGAATAAAGATGATAAAGTCACAAGGAACGAATCAAAACTGGTATGTAAAGGTTGCACTTAGGTTCAAGGTATAGATTTTGAAGAGACATTTGCTCCGGAGGTTGGGATAGAAGCTATAAGAATGTTTCTTGCTTTTGTTGCTTATAAGAATTTCAAAGTATATCAGATGGACGTTAAGTCTGCCTTTTTGAATGAAGAGATGGAAGAAGAAGTTTACATTGAGCAACTGGATGGCTTTCAGTTGTCAGTTGATTCAGATATGGTCTGCAAGCTCAAAAGACACTTTATGGACCCAAGCAAGCTCCTAGAGCTTTGTATGCAAGGTTGGACAGGTATCTGTTGTAGCAGAATTTGAAGAAAGATATTGCAAATAGCAATCTCTATTTTAAAGTTGAAGGTGATAAAATGCTAATAGTAGTAGTATATATTGATGATATCATATTTGGAGGCGATGATGGTGTTTGCAAGAGATTTGCTAAGGAATGGCAAGAGTTTGAGATGTCTATGGTTGGTGAGTTAACTTTCTTTCTTGGTCTTCATGTCACTCAAATGAAAGATGGTATTTCCATTTCTCAAAACAAGTACATCAGGGAGATGTTGATAAAGTTTGAAATGGAGGACTATAAACCAAATGGGACACCCATGGCAATCAACAGTCACTTAAGTAAGGATGATGAATCTCCAGAAGCTGATCAAAAGCTCTTTATATCTATGATTGGTGGATTGTTGTATTTGACTACTTCAAGGCCAGACATTATATATGTAGTTCTCTCGGTTGCAAGATATCAAGCTAATCCGAAGTAATCACATTAGAAGGAAGTGAAAAGAACATTCAAATATTTGAAAGGGACATGAGACTTTGGATTATGGTACAAAAGGGATAATGACTTTTCTTTAAAAGCTTAACTGATGTTGATTGGGTAGGATGTTTAGATGACAGATTAAGTACAATTGGAGGTGAATTTTTCTTGGGAGACAGATTGGTCTCTTGGATGAGCAAGAAGTAGGATTCAGTGTCATAATCTTCTACAGAGGCGGAGTAATATTGCAGCAGCATCTTGCTGCACAAAAGTGTTGTGGATGAGACAGATTCTCAAAGATATCAAGGTTGTATATGACGAAGTAGTTCCAATTATGTGTAATAATACAAGTGTTATCAATATTTCAAAGAATTTGGTGATGCATTCAAGGACTAAACACATTTCTATTCGATATCACTTCTTGAGGGAGAAAGTTGTTGAGAACGAAGTCATATTAGAGTATGCACCCACACAGAATCAAATTGAAAATATTTTCACCAAGGCACTATCAAAGGATACTTTTGAGTATCTTTGGCTAAAGTCAGGGTTTACTACTCCTCCTTCAAACTAGATGCATAAGCGTGGTGCATCTTTCCGGGGGGAGACTTAATGTCTATCTTTTGTCTCCTAGATTGGTGTGGTTGTTGCTCTTAGGGTGAGCAATGAAGATTGTGGTTTCCTAGTGCAGCAAAATTGTTGCAGTGATGGGTTGTCCTTGAAAGGGGGAGTTTTGTTGCTAACAAAGTTGTACCTAAAAAAGGGGACAGATGTTTGAGATACAATCATAAGATTTTTCAGTATTGTGCCCTTTGTCCTTGATGTCAAAGAAGGAGAGAAGTACAAATAGTGTGTCATCAAGTTATTGTTATTTTCTCATTGGTGTTGTCATCAATAATAAAAGGGGAGATTGTTAGCAATACGTGTTCAGTGTTGTTATTGATGTCAACCTACTATGTGCTTATATGTTAACCTGATGAAGAGTAAGTGTCACATGTGCATATGGGAGAGTACTCAATGTTGTCATGATTATCAACCTGTCATGTGCACAAAATGTGCCTAGTATATGGGAAGCTGAAATATGCAAGAAAGAGTAATTGAATTTTTATATACTAGATAGATTATTTGAAGTTTATTATTCAATGTTTAGATGTTATTCTAATGTCTAGTGATGATGGTAAGTCAAATTGTGGTATATCTCGAAGGTGACAAGTATCGGAAGTTGGTATATGCAAGAAAGAGTATCTAAAGTCCTCGAGGGAGAATGCTCCACATAAGAAGCTGGTGACTTGCGGTTTTGGTGTTATCATGTATAGTTTGTGAATGTTGCACTATCCTACTTTTAGGTCTTGAAGTTCATAGGTTGAAGTTGTGTATTATTGTTTGCTAACAGTGAGGCTGGCTATCAGGAATGACCAGGACTAGTTCGAAGAATGCTTTGCATTCATATTTCGAAGTGTGCATTTTGGTGGACATGTTCCTAACGTTTGTGTAGTGTTCCACTTCAAATATCTTACGTTGGTTGGCTTTGCAAGTGAAGTAATGTCCCTCTGTGTTCGACATTGTTGTATGTGTTGGTCTTTGGTCGACTCAGTTGATTTTGGGGATTTGGTTTGACTTATTGGCTAGGATATGCTTTGGAGGAAGAGTTAAAAGGTTGATATGGATCTTGCCGTCGTGTGTTGAAATCCACGTGGAGTTATGTGCATTGAAGGATGTTTTTGTGTCAACTAGTTATCGTGTTCTTATGCTTTGCTACTTGTTAGCATTGACTTTGAAGGATGTTCTAATGCAAGTGCTTTGATTAAATCATAGATGAAATACTTGACAAGTACTCACCGAGTAATGAAAATATTGCGAGCTTTTATACTTGCCAGTATTTGCGCCATTGACTCGCCAAAATAACTCACTAAGTTTTTCTAAAAAACTCGCACTCGGTGAGTTTGTCAAATAAACTCAGCGAGTCCATATTGAAAACTTGGCTGCTACTATATGTAATGCCCAACAACGTCAAAAAGTAAAAAATCATTCATTTTTTTTGTTTCTTTTGCTACTCAAGTGAGAAAACAACTTCCCAAGCTTTTCCAAGGTCATTTGAAAGAATTTTAGTCGATTTGAAGCACATTTGAAGTGGATTTTGAAGCAAAATTGGATTCTCAAGTAGGTTTTCTAATTCTTTTTCTTTCTTTTTTTTAATCACTTTATCTCTTTTTTGTTGAGTCTAGGTTTATAGAAACTCAATAATGACATTTCCTAAGTACTCTAAATTTCTTTAGAGTTCAATGAAAGGGATTTCACACTATTTTTTGACAATTTTTATTGATATTTTCACTGTTTTCTCAAGAACGTCAACTTTTCAAAAAAAAATCAAACCCTATTAAATCAAGGCTAACTTAGTATTCAAATTTCAATTTAGACTGCTATATATATAAATATGCAATATTATATATATATATATATGAATCTCTAATTTAATAATAAATAATAAATTTATTTATTGGAGTGGAAGAATTGTATGTATGAATTGAAGTAAACTTGTAATTCTGATATAATGCAAACTGAAGATGATCACTATTCAATGTACTTCACACTAATTGATTTCGGTATTTGCATTTGAACAACAGATATATATATATACATATACATATATATATATATATATATATATATATATGTTTGCTGGCAGTGATAAGTCACATCTATGATAGATGTGACTCCTTGAGGAGTCGCATCAAGGAGTCACGTCTATCATAGGCGTGACTAATAGTCATACCTTATGGTAATACGCACCGCTTCAATATATATTAACTATCGCTTAATACCGATTCAATCCAAAACCGTTTCATTGTTAATGATATCGGGTTTAATACAAAACGATCCACAGTTAATGATATCGGTTTAATACCGATTCTAATATCACATAATACACCGCTAATGATATCAGTTTGATACCGATTGCAAATACATTTCAATACTAATCTTATCGATTTGATCCCCATTCATTAGTTATCAAGTTTAATTCGATCATAAAGATAATATAGTAATAATATCATATATATATGATGATAATAATAAATATCATCATATATATATATATATATATATATATATATATACACATATATGTCTCTTTAATCTGATTGTTGATATATGTTTGAGTATTATGTATTATATATATGAATTTATCTGATCGCGGCTATATGCATCAACAAACCCTAACACTTCTTTTTGTTTTTTGCAAGTTTCAACTGTCTAAATTTATCTAAACTGATTTAATTTGTTTGCTAAACTTTTTTATTGAAGTATCAACATGTGGTTTCAATTTGTATGTGTAGATTTATTTATAATGGCAAATAGAGAAGGATCTACAACTAGTTCAACTTCAGGGTCCGCATCAGCATGTCTTTAAAGGACCGCAACCTGCGTTCGTAATTTGCATTGACTATGGAAAACTATTTCATGGAGACATAAACTGCCTCAAATCCCACCTTGCAGGCATCACTACGCATGATGCAAAGGGTTGTCCAAGGGCCACCGAGGAAATAAAAAGAGAAATTAATGTCTTCCTTGCAACCCACGAAGAGAAAAAGCTACAAAGGGAGAGAGCAAAACTAGCCATTAGAGAAACCATAACCGAATCTCAAGGTTTTGCAATAAACCAAGAAGAAGAAGAAGCACTGAAGGGCAAAGTGGGCTCTCTTCGTGGCCCACGTATCCGCAAATCCACCACCACCTCTGTGTTCAATTTTAGTGATCAAATCAAAACAGTAAATAATTTAAACAACTAGTCAGATAAAAGAACACAAGGACACAAAGGATTACCCGGGGAAAACCTCCAGATAGGAGGGAAAAACCCAACACTAAATTAGATCATCTATTATTGCCCTTTCAAAGTCAAATTGCATAATTCACAGATATTGATTTCCTCAAGATCCCTGATCAATAGATATTGCCAAAATAGAGATGTATCACCAATGCAAGGAATAGATGAAGATCTATGTCAACTCCTGATACAATATCAGTTTATCTTCAAATCAGATCCTAATGAATTTGTTGTCCTGTAGATGATATTGCTGCCCAGATCTGAACTTATGTTTACTGTCGTAGATCTAAACATATAATCGTTGCTTTATGTGCGTTCACTACCTTGGATTAGGACTGGAATTCGCTGCCTTGAATTCGTTGTCAAAAGCCTTGTATTCGCGGCTAGGAATATATGGGAAAGTGTGATCATCGTCATATAAATATAGATCTAGATCGCTGAATATATTGCAAGTCCAGATCACTTGTATGTATTAGATTGTTGCCTTGAATTCGTTGTCAAAAGCCTTGTATTCGCGGCTAGGAATATATGGGAAAGTGTGATCACCGTCCTATAAATATAGATCTAGATCGCTGAATATATTGCAAGTCCAGATCACTTGTATGTATTAGATCGTTGCCTTGTATGTTCAGATCGCTGCCTTATATAATCAGATCGCAGTCTGAATTGTGATTGCTTATTGTATATATGATTAACAATACAATGCCTCATATTTATATGAAGGCGATACAATTTGGTTTACATGGTTGGCCCTTCTTGGCGCCAATTTGATTTTACAATTTTATTTGAACTTTGAGCCCAGCCCAATCTAATTTTATTATTTCAATGCATAAAAAAAGGGTGCCCAATGATCTAATTTCATTATTTGATTTTAATCTTTAATTAAAATCAAATATAGCTAGAATCCCTACTAGCTATAAATCAATACTCCCTCTTAGCTAGGGAGGATTCTAAAAACATCATGGACTCTTTCCATGATATCCATCTTGCATTGGCTACTGAGGATGAATCCAAGGAGTATTGTCACGGACTCCTTCCATGATGTCCATAGTGCGTACCCCCAGAGGATGGATCCACCTTGCATTGCTCACAGAGGGTGGAAGAGGACTAAAGCCTCAAGCCTTCTCTCAAAGAAGGTCAGTAAAACACTACCACCTTGCATTGCCCATAGAGGGTGGTCCCACCTTGCATTGCCCGCAGAGGGTGGGCAATACAACTAGGTGTATCAATGATGCTGAGACTCCCTCTCAGCGAGGGTTGTGTTCTCCACAATTCCAAGCTTATCTCTAAAGTACTCAAACTTCACTCGAGTAAGAGGCTTGGTGAGAATATCTACTATTTTCTCCTCACTGCTGATATATTTCAGCTGTATGGCACCTCTCTGTACCATGTCCCGAATAAACTGATAATGAGTTTCTGCATGTTTTGTTTTGTCATTAAATACCGAATTGACAGACATCTTTATACAGCTTTGATTGTCACAATGAATGACTGTAGGATCCAAAGGATGTCCAAACAACCCAGTGAGAAGCTTGCGAAGCCATACCGCTTCCCTTGAAGCAACACTAGAAGCAATGTACTCTGCTTCAACAATAGTCATAGCAAATGAGGACTGTTTCCTGTTGGCCCATGAAATCATGGCAGATCCCAAACTGAAGCTTAATCTTGAAGTGCTCTTTTTTGTCAGTAATACTTCCTGCCCAATGTGATTCACAATAACCTTCCAAGGTAATGATGGTGTTGAGAGGGTACTTCAACCCGTAGCCAATAGTACCACGCAAATATCTCAGTATATGTTTGGCTGCAATGAGATGGACATGCTTTGGTTAATTCATGAATTGGCTGAGAGCACTGACTGAATAACAGATATCCAGTCTAGTGTTAACTAGATACATCAAGGATCTGATCAACTGTTTGTACTCAGTTGGATCTGCAAAATCAAACTCAGCAGCACATACACTCAATTTTTTCATGTTAGTTTTCATAGGAGTTAGCATAGGCTTGCTATCCATCATACCAAATCTTTTCAAAATATCTATAGTATATTTTCCTTGACTTAGGATAATCTCATTAGGTCTTTGTCATACTTCTAAACCAAGAAAGTTATGCATTAGTCCTAAGTCCATTTCAAATTAAGTAGCTAATTCTTTCTTGCATCTAATAATAAGACTCTCATTGCCAGTTAGGAACAAGTCATCCACATATAACACCAAAATTAGCATTTCATCATTAAATATTTTGAAATAAAGATTAGGATCAGCATCATTCTTACAAAATCCTAAGCTTACCAAATATTTGTCAATTATTTCATACCATGCTCGAGGAGCCTGTTTGATTCCATATAGAGCTTTGTTTAATCTGCATACATGAGATTCCCTTTCATGGATCTCATAACCTTCTGACTGCTCAATGTAAACTTCTTCCTCAATGACACCATTGAGAGAAGCAATCTTTACATCCATTTGATGTAACTTCCAACCTTTAGTTGCAGCAATGGCTATAATAGATCTAATATTAGTATATCTAGCTACAGGTGCAAATGTTTCAACATAATCTATACCTTCCTTTTGAGAAAAACCATGAGCTACAAATCTAGCTTTATATTTATCAGTACTACCATCAACAGAATGTTTAATCTTAAATAACCATTTAGAGAATACAACAGATTTACCTTTGGGCCTTGGCACAATTTCCCATACATCATTCTTGATTATGGATTCATATTCTTCATCGATGGCCTCTTTCCATGCTTGTTGGTTTATGGCTTCTTTAGTGCTAGAAGGTTCAGTCTCAAAAAGGTTGCACATCAATGCAACGTAGTTGGAGAAATTTTGAGGTCTACTTTCTCTGAAGGTGCCTCGGGGAGTTGCGAACTTTTCAGCTTGTTGAATTGTGTTCCTCACCCAAAGTGGTCTTTTCTTGCTCACTGTAATATCTCTTGGTCCATCAATGGGATCCATAGGCTCAATGTGATCTGAAGGTTCTAAAGGTCCTGCAGACTCCCTCTGAAACTCAGCATCATGATCAATCTCCATATCTTGATTATCATTGACATCATTTTCATCTTCAATTAATGAACCTTTAGATTTCTTTAAAGCAACATTCTCTTCAAAAATAACATCTCTACTTCAATGTATCTCTGTCCTGGAATGTAAATTCTGAATGCTTTGGAGTTTTCACTGTAACCCACAAGTATATCTTTCTTACGTGAAGGTTCCAATTTGGTTCTCTTCACCTTGGGAATGTGAATGTAAACTGGGCTCCCGAAGATTCTCAAATTGCTGATGTCAAGTTTAGTTCCTGTGAAAGCTTCTTCCGGAGTCACATCCTTCAAGACACTGTAAGGGCACCTGTTCTGAATATAGACCGCAGTCCTAGCTGCTTCAGCCCATAGAAACATATGTAGGTTTTGATCATGAATCATTGCCTTTGCTGCCTCGATAATGGATTTGTTCTTTCTTTTAGCAGTACCATCTTGTTGAGGGTTGTAGGGAACACAACTCCCTCTTGATCCCTGCTTCTACACAAAAATCATGAAAACCACCTGCGGTGTAGTCACCTTCATTGTCAAATCTAAGTATTTTAATTCTTTTCCCAGATAAATTTTCAACTAAAGATTTAAATTCCTTGAATCTATTCAATACCTCATCAAATTCTTTTGACCTTAGAAAGTAAATCCATGTTTTCCTAGAAAAGTCATCTATGAAAGTTACATAATACAAAAATCCACTAGGAGATACAACAGACATAGGACCACATAAATCAGAATAAACAAGAGCTAGTTTCTCATTAGGTCTAGATTCACTTTTATGAAAAGAACCTTTAGTATTCTTTCTTATAGCACATCCTTTACATACATCATCATGAACATGACTGAGTTTAGGCATACCTTTAACCATTTTCTCAAGGATAGGAAGAACACGATAACGAAGATGTCCAAGTCTTCTATGCCATAGATCGCTAGACTCATGTGATGCATGAATGAGAGCTTGAAATGGTTTAGGTGAGAGCTTGTAGAGACTTTCAAACCTGTTTCCAATCACCCAAGCTGATTTGATGTTGGAATTCTTAGGCCATGCAAGCACCCTTCCTTCTGAAAATGCAATTTGATAACCTTTATCTTCTAGGGCAGAAATAGAGATTAGATTCCTTTTAATTCTTGGTACGAATAAAACATATTAAAGTTGTAAGGAAATTCAAGAATCTAAGTCAAGAGAGGTGTCAACATGAAGGTTAGATTCATTTTCATTCACATATGAAAGTTTATCTCTATAACCAGTGATATGTCTAGAAGCACCACTATCTATCAACCAAGTATCACTATTAGTAGAAATATTACTTGATAAAGCAAAAATAAAGAGAAAATCTTCCTTATCTTCTTTGCTAGCAACTTCATTTAGATTTGCCTCTTGTTGTTTGGGCTGAGCTTGACATTCCTTGGCATAGTGAAAAAACTTGTCACATCTAAAGCATCGGATATGTGACAAATATTTTGGCTTTTTCCTTGAGCTGCTAGCATCATGAGATCTGAAATTGTTGTTCCTCTTGAAGTTATTCTTCTTCCAATGACCACCTTTCTTCTTGACTAATTGGGCAGCAAGGACTTGATTTTCTTCACCATGAGAAGTCTTGATTCCTCTTGCTGCAAGCTTAGAAAGCTTAGATTCCTCTTGAATACAATTAGCACAAAGACGATCAAATGAAGGAAGTGTACCTCTCCCACTTAGACCTTGAATAAATGGCACCCAAGTGTGTGGAAGGCCATTTAAAACAAGCATAAACAGATCCTTATCCACAACTTCACCATCAATAGCACTGAGCTGGTCTTTCAATACTGAAATCTTCATCAAGAATGCCATGATTGATTCTCCTTTTTCCATCTTGACTTGAAGCAGTTGTCTTCTTAATGCAAGCGCCCTGCTCATGGTGTTGATCTCATACATTCCTTCTAGCTGTTTGAACATCTCTCTAGCTGAAGACATCTTGGAGATGATAGGAACAAGGTGGTCTTTCACGGAATCAATTAGGAATTTCTTAGCTTTAAGAGCATTCTTCTTGAACTGGCGTAGCTCATCCTGATCGGTAGGTTCAGCTTCTTCTTGCCCTTGCACAAACTCAAGCAAATCATTTTCCTCAAGTGCAAGGAGAACACGCACTTTCCAAGAAGTAAAGTTTAGAGCTCCTTCCAGCTTGTCTTCTACTTTTAAACATGTCACCATCTTGACACAAGCAAGAAATAACAGAAGTCTAAAAGGATATGATTAGATCTGATCACTTGTTAGTATGAACCTAGCACTGATACCATGTTAAATTTTAGTGATCAGATCAAAACATTAAATAATTTAAACAAATAGTCAGATAAAAGAACACAAGGTCACAAAGGATTACCCTGGGAAAACCTCCTGATAGGAGGGAAAAACATAACATTAAATTAGATCATCTATTATTGCCCTTTCAAAGTCTAATTGCATAACTCACAGATATTGATTTGCTGAAGATCCCTGATCAATGAAGAAAATCAATAGATATCGCCAAAATAGAGATGTGTCACCAATGCAAGGAATAGATGAAGATCTATGTCAACTCCTAATACAATATCAGTTTATCTTCAGATTAGATCCTAGTGAATTTGTTGTCCTGTAGATGATATCGCTGCCCAGATTTGAACTTATGTTTACTGTCCTAGATTAGACATATAATCGCTTCTTTATGTGTGTTTGCTACCTTGGATTAGGACTGGAATTCGCTGCCTTGAATTCCCTGCCAAAGACCTTGTATTCGCGGCTATGAATATATGCCAAAGTGTGATCATTGTCCTATAAATATAGATCCAGATCGCTGAATATATTGCAAGTCTAGATCGCTTGTATGTATTAGATCGCTGCCTTGTATGTTCAGATCGTTGCCTTATATATTCAGATCGCAGTCTGAATTATGATTGTTTATTGTATATATGATTAATAATACAATGCCTCGTATTTATATGAAGGCGATACAATTTAATTTACATGGTCGGCCCTTATTGGCACCAATTTGTTTTTACAATTTAATTTGAACTTTGGGCCCAGCCCAATCTAATTTTATAATTTCAATGCATAAAAAACAGGGGGCCCAATGATCTAATTTCATTATTTGATTTTAATCTTTAATTAAAATCAAATATAGCTAGAATTCGTACTAGCTATAAATCAACACTCTGTCACCACTTTTGCTACTTCTAATAGAGCACAACCAATAGTATCGCAATCTATAGGTGATTATTTTGTGCACAAAAACCCACCTGGAGCACAACCATTATTGGATGCAACTAGGTGGAATAGGGAGGTGCATGAGCATACAAATATTGCATGTGTTGATTTTTGGTACTTCAACACCATCTCTTTCAATGTGGCGAACAATCTGTATTGGCTTAATTTGGTTACTGCATTGATTGTTGTCAGAAAAGGCTACAAGGTGCCTTCTCATATAGACTTGTGTTAGAGGTTAGTCGAATTGTTTTAGTTTTTAAATGTTCTACTTCTAGTTTTGATAGCCTATGTTGAGTTTTAATTTTTAGAGTGTAGACTAAATTTATGTTCTTTTATTTTTATTTATAGAAATTACCAATTTTTGTTGAATTTAAGTTTTTTTTAAATCAAAACTGTCTACTTAAAGTTAATTTCACTTTGTACTTGTAGGTTGCTAGCACAAATGTAGTTGATGCAGGAGCATCCTGGGTGTAAGGGCAATCTTGCATCACCCAAAAATATTTTCTGGTTTCTTTTCAATAAGGGCTATTTTGTGCAGAGTTGCTATTTTTAGTAAGTTTTCCATTTGAGCTCAGAATGTTCTATTTTTCTTCCCTGGAGGTTCACTTTGATTGTATCAGCCTGCCAGTAAAGTTTCAAAGCCAGATCAAATCTAGTTTTGTAGATATTGGATATTTTCGGTATTGGCAACAGGGTACAGAAACTTCGAACTCAGTTTTGAAGGCTTTAGAGGCTTTGAATGGGGTCGAAACCTTGGCTGACTAGGCAAGCCCGAGTCAATGGTTGTAGAGCATTTCGTGGCATTTCCGAAATGGGGTTACGGCGGCCCACTGGGTCAACGGTTGATGAGTTATGGTCTCCGAAAGTTGCGCTACCTGAACTTGAAAATGTTAAAGTTTCTTCAAAATTTCTTTTTGGGTTCCGAAGTTGTTTGGGCCTACTCTAATGTAATAAAAATGAATAATAATATGTTAGGGTTGGTCGGCCTCAAACTTTAGGGTTTGATTTCTAGAGTCTTCTTGGGCGGTTAAAATTGGCTATATATTGAAGGCCCGTAGGGTTGTCTAGGGCAGTTCTGGGTTATGCAACTGGTGGCTCTGGCTTGCAGATTATTGTAATAAAATGCCCATGTGGCTGTGCATGTTGCATTTCTGAAGGTGCATGTTATATTTCAGAATATTGCAATTTCATTTCATGGTGGATAATAGAAAGCTCATTCCTGTCTTTGCAAATCTTGTTATTCTTGATTTAGTTGTGTGTTTGTGTTAATAAGGGGAGCACCCTTCATTAGTAGTTGATAGGGAAAAAGAAGTAGTGGAAGAGAAAAGAAAGGAATGGAAAAAATTGCTTGCACTATTCTTTCCAATGGGTTGTCCTATGGCGAAAATTGCACCATCATTGATTTTGTGGTTGTTTGCAAGAGCAATGTGATATTCTTGAAATTGATGGATGCCTCCAACAAGGTGAAAACTATTAAAACATTGGATCTAATGTTGGAGCGAGTTATCATGGAAGTGGGAGTCGAAAATGTGGTGTGAATAATAACCAATTATGCAGCAACATATGTGATTGTTGGTAGAATTTGTTAAATTTTGGGATCAGATTGTATGACTATTAATTTTCGTAAATAATCTCAATATAATTAAATCACAATATATATATATATATATAATATTGATATAATAATAGATATAGATATATATATATATATATATATCAATATTCTGTTGACTTTATAAGTGAGACTCGCATTGTTTGTTCTATATGCTTGTCTTATCAAATCAACCAATGACTATATATATATATATGAGACATGTCATTATAGAGACATGTCTCTTTGAGGAGACATGGCTTTATAATGTCATGTCTTTTCATCACCCTATAACACTATTCTGAATACAATAGTCACTATACTAAATGATATCATAATCGATAGTGGAAGACACTTAACAAAACACTTGTCCAAACCGACCATCGATCGGTGTTTTAACAAGGTAATTAACATATGTTAATATTGATGAAGGGGTGCCCAATAATACACAGCAACCTAATATGTTGTAGCCTTGGAGACCGATCGGTAAGTAAAAGCATTTAACAATTACATTAACAAATACACATCGGTGATGTGTATAACCGATACAAATCGGTACTATCAACATTGATATGAATAACCGATACAAATCGGTATTTGTAAGATATTAATTGATTTCATTTATTTGATTTAAACCAATATCAATCAATATCGCATAGTATGAAATATTATTTGATTAATTATAATATACATTATACATATGTATATTGATATATATATATATATATATATATATATATCATTATTATTATATATTAATGTGCGTATATAATGTAGAATAATATTATCTCATATTGTTTTATCTGAATAACAATATTATCAATTCAGTGATGTTTATTTAATTAAATATTATAAAGAGATAAAATTAAATATGTATATTAATATATATATAATAGTAATGTCCATTATTATCATATATTAATATAATATTTATTTATTTATTTTCTCATAATATTAAGATCATTTTATCTGATTGAAGCTATAAACATCAACACTCCCTCTTACCTAGGGAAGATAAAATGCATATCACAATAAGTTCATAAATTGTTAAGGTTTGTTCTCAAGTAGATGACCTCCATCGGCAATTCTATCCACAGTTCTCAGGTGGATTGCCTCCATCGATGATTCTATCCACAAGCTCTCGTGTGGATTGCCTCCATTGGCGATTCTATCCACAAACTCACGAGCTTTGGTGTGGATTGCCTCAATCGACGATTCTATCCACAAGCTCTCGTGTGGATTGCCTCTATCGGCAATTCTATCCACAAACTCACGAGCTTTGGTGCGGATTGCTCAATTGGCGATTCTATCCACAAGCTCTCGTGGGGATTGCCTCTATCGGCGATTCTATCCACAAACTCACGAGCTTTGGTGCGGATTGCCTCAATCGGTGATTCTATCCACAAGCTCTCGTGTGGATTGCCTCTATCGGCGATTCTATCCACAAACTCACGAGCTTCAGTGTGGATTGCCTCTATCGGCGATTCTATCCACAAGCTCTCGTGTGGATTGCCTCTATCGCGATTCTATCCACAAACTCACGAGCTTCAAATCATTACAAGATATCTATCATAATAGAAAGTTATTGTAAGATCGTCACCTTACAATAACTTTACCGAATACAAGTGATAATCATTTGGAAGTCGTCACTTCCTTATGATTTTCACAGGGCCCATATAGCTATAAAAAACATTTGTATAATAATCAATAATCATGTCATCTTTACCTCAGAAGTTTTCAGTGAACTCCCTCTCAATCATAAGGTGTCTACTCTTCTGGATTTCATGATTCTTTTATACTCTTCTTGAATGCAGTTGATCAAATTTGGAGAGTTTGGCGCGAGCACTTACTCCTTGTCTAAAGTTTTACCATTGACTCTGCTCATCATTTTCCATTAGGTTTACAAGGATTTTCCATTATTGTCTTTAGCTCATTCTTCCTTAATACCAACATCATTCGAAGTTTACACAATTCAAAATCGGAGGCACCTTCAAGTCTGTCTTCGAGTCTCATTCCATTTTCCATTCTGTAGGTACAAAAATTTCCAAAAAATCTGATCTTGATTTTCCTTCAATTTAATTAGATCTTCCTTCAAGCGGTTAGGCTTTAATGAAGGAACCTGGCTCTGATACCATGTTAAATTTTGCGATCAGATTATATGACTTTTAATTTTCATAAATAATCTCAATATAATTAAATCATAATATATATATATATATATATATATATATATAATATTGATATAATAATATATATAATAATATATATATATATATCAATATTTTGCTGACTTTATAAGTGAGACTCGCATTGTTTGTTCTATATGCTTGTCTTATCAAATCAACCAATGACTATATATATATATATGAGACATGTCTCTTTGAGGAGACATGGCTTTATAATGCCATGTCTTTTCATCACCCGATAACACTAATCTAAATACAACAGTCACTATACTAAACAATATCATAATCGATAGTGGAAGACACTTAATAAAACACTTGTCCAAACCAACCACCGATCGGTGTTTTAACAAGGTAATTAACATATGTTAATATTGATGAAGGGGTGCCCAATAATACACAGCAACCTGATATGTCGTAGCCTTGGAGACCGATCGGTAAGTAAAAGCATTTAACAATTACATTAACAAATACACATCGGTGATGTGTATAACCGATACAAATCCGTACTATCAGCATTGATATGAATAACCGATACAAATCGGTATTTGTAAGATATTAATTGATTTCATTTATTTGATTTAAACCAATATCAATCAGTATCGCATAGTACTATGAAATATTATTTGATCAATTATAATATACATTATACATATGTATATTGATATATATATATAATAATATCATTATTATTATATATTAATGTGCATATATAATGTAGAATAATATTATCTCATATTGTTTTATCTGAATAACAATATTATCAATTCAGGGATGTTTATTTAATTCAATATTATAAAGAGATAAAATTAAATGTATATTAATATATATATAATAGTAATGTCCATTATTATCATATATATATATATATAT
>MU223319.1:237831-269515 GCA_018584345.1 Thuja plicata | reverse complement strand
CTTTCATTATTATTTTGTAACTTTAAAGATTAATCTTTTTATACTTGTCAATTTTGTGTCAGAGCCCTTGGTAAGAGTTCTCCACTTGGTAGATGGAGATCAAACCCCAATGAGCTATCTTTATGAGGCCATGAATAGGGCCAAGCAGTCTATCAAAAATTACTACAAGGGGGACAACCTCAAATTTGATCTCATAGGGGAAATTATTGATAGTAGATGGAACAATCAGCTCCACCAATCCATTCATGCAGCAGGATACTTCCTCAACCCTTGTTTTTCTTCTCGAATTCCTACTCAAATCCCAATGGAGAGGTCATGGAGGGCCTCACTACATGCATTCAAAGGACAACGCCCAAGCTTGAGCTGAGAGACCTCGTTGTGTCCGAATTGGAAATTTACCAGAATGCAAGTGGTAAGCTATTCTTTTCAAAGTTGGCCAAGAGAGGAAGAACCCCTCAAACCCTAGGTAATAATATTTGGAATTTAGAGTCTTTCACATGAATTAAAAGTAGATAAAAATTAAAATATGTTTTCACCTTGTTTTGGAACTCTTAAATATTTTATCTTGCAAATGCTTGGTGACAATTAGGGTGGAAATACTCCCAATCTGCAAAAAATTGCCCTCCAAATCTTATCCAGTTGTGAGCGCAATTGGAACTTGTTTGAGGTCATCCACACGAAGAATAGGAATAAGTTAGCTTAGAAAAGCCTCAATGGCCTTGTCTCTATAAAATATAATCTTTGGTTGCGCACAAGGAAGGTAGAGGAAACACCAGATGGTCCAATTTATTTGGATGATATAGATCCAATTTATTGGACATCATAGGAGTAGCCTCCATTGTTTACAAAGGATGAGATCTATGATTTGGAGAGGCGAGCTATGGAGGAGGGGGGTGGATTCACACTAGATGACGTTGAGGAGGATAAGGAGGTTGAGGATGATAAGTCATTGTTAGTGCTAGCAACATCTACATCCAAGATGGAGGTTGAGCCACAGTCAATCATGTTGAATGAGGCATAGCCATAGCGGAGTCCTAGGACTAGACCCTCTATCTCTCCCCTAGTTTTTACTAGAGCTCAGAAGAGGAAGATGTAAATCGTTTTGATGTTGTATTTACTTATAGTTTTACAAAAACAATTTGCTAGTTTAATTTTGCTTTAGACTATAAAGCTACCAGCCATCAGCATTCCACATGAGGATGCCATCTTGCACCCAATTTGCATTTAAATCAATCAGATATATCTAGCCTCGGCTTGTTTTTTTTGTTTACTCATTTACGGACTCATTGGATGCATCTCCTCATTGAATTTTGAAAACAAAATGCATTTCTAATTAATTTAAAAGTAAAGTTTTACATTGCCAAACTTTTTGCTGAGTTTTTGCTTTTGGAGATTTTTTCAACTATGGATTAAATCATTTGTGAAAAGCGTGTTGTGATGTGTTTAGGTCCCTTTTATCTCTTAGAGAGGACCGCATTGAGTGAAAGTGTTTGGCGTGGCTGACTTTGTGAAAATGATGCTTGTCTCTACTATGGACAACCTAGTTGTGTTTTTAGATGATCAAGTTGATGTATATAAATGTGTGGATGGTTGTGTTGAGGTGTTGATTGACTTGGATGGTGTATGAATCGAATGTGAAGTTAGTGTGATGCGAATGTAAATGAGCAGAGTCCCGAGTGTTTGAGTTCGACAGAGTTGTTGGAGTGGTTGAACAAGGGATCCTACATCTTTCCAGTTCATCATATTCTTGTATCAGCTAGAAGACAATGGCTCTTTTAACAACTTGTACAGACCTATATCTTCCCCTGAAATCGTGTCCAAGGTTCACAAGTCGTTGTATCTTGCCCTAAGGTAGTGTGCCTTGGCATGCAGATCCTTTTCAGGAGAAGTGCACTCCTTGGAATGTGGCCTAAACATTTGTAAATTGTTATTCATATAGTGAGTTTGATTCTCACCATGGATTTTCCCACATTGGGTTTTCCACGTAAAAATCTAGTGTTCTTGTGTTTGTGTTGTCATTGCAATATCTTTCATTGATGGTTAGTTGGTGTAGCGTCGTAAATTGTACACACTTCCTAAGGTGTCCAATTTTGTTCTTACTTAGCACCCATTTTAGTTTGTGCTCATTCTTCTATGCATCATAGGACTTTTCTATGCATTTAATTAATAAATTTTTAAATATGAATCCCCTCTTAATTAAATTTCTATGAAGACCCTTAATTATTGTTGTGCCCCTTTAATGATTTCATTCATTTATCACCTTTTGCATACATAGGCCCTATTATCATGTGTGGCCTATTTCACACGTTTCCACTTATCAAACCTCGATTTCACACATGTTTTGGGCATCCCGATACCCTAATGGACCCCTGATTTAAATTTAAGCCCAGATTTGCTACAACAGGACAACCTGTAGGGCACAGGGCGAGATAGGTCGACCCATACCTTGGGTGCCACCCCGTTCCTTGCAAATTAAATGAGGCCCAAATTTAAATTGGAGAACAATCTCCTAATTTTAGCGAGATGTTCAAACCCACATCGGCCTCCTTCAACTTTTGAGCCCCGAAATGGCTAGGTGAGGTATAAAAGCATAACTACCTCCCTCATTTTGGGATCAAGCAATCAATCCTATCAATCTATTCATTCAATCAAGATTTCATGATCTCAAGAATTCAAGGAGCAAGAAAAAGCATTCAAGCAATTCAAGCATCCAACCATATGCTTCATTGTGGAAGGCTTCAACAATCATTATGCAAGCATGTTCTTATGATTTCCTATTTGGTTCTTGTGAAGTCATGCTATTGCGTCAACACTTGTGATTCAATTTCAAGAGCATTTTCGTGCAAAAGCACCCACAGGTTCATTATGCCTCCAAGAGTCAAAAGTTGAAATTTTGCTTTGGTTTGTGTTATTTCATGTAAATAAAGCCATTTTGAGTAATTCTTGTCCATTTGGACCCATTTGGGAAATTTTGGGATCAACTGGTTCAAAATTGTAAAAGTTGTCAAAACTTGTCAATTTGTCTTGACTACTTTTTATATGTTGTCAACATTTTTAAATGTTGTTAAAATGCTAGTTGGGGACGGTTAGATGTTGCAAACTGACTGTATAGGCATAAATAGGCCTGCATTGTACGCCCCAAGGGTTGGTTCACATTTTCTCAAGTTGGAGCAATTAAAACACATTAATTTCTGCATTCTCCTAACATTTTTGCTGCTCTATTGCATTGTACGGATCTGTATGGATTTGTACTGGTATGAGACTGATTATGATTGATGGACAACTGAGTTACCTTTCATTTGAAGTTGGCTTGGTGTAATTTAGTCAAGTTTCAAGGGAGTTTTTGTTTTTGTGTAGAATGGTCCAAACCCTAGGTAGGGTAACCAGTGAGCAGGAAAAATGCACGTCTTTGCATTCCAACAATGAAAAACTTTAAAACTTTGTGAAATGGTGTGTAACATAATGTATTTGGATATTCCAGGCGTGTAGGGGTTGGTGCGGAAGGTTGCACAGGTGAGGCTACAATGCTGGACTGATATCTTCATGTATTAGTCAAAGAAAGACAACAAACTTGAAGAACTTACATTATAAGAGACAAGAGACTGATTGGCTTTGTGATTGGTGTTAAGAACATGTGTGAAGGACCCTACTATCCAAGTAATGTGGTTAGAGATTATAGGAAAGAGGAAGAATAGATGCATCCATTGTTGAAATATGTTCGTTCGTGTTTACTAAAACGACGTAAAACTATTATATATATATATATATATATATATATATAATGAGATATAGAATATATATTAAATTAAATATATAATATATATTAATATATATATTAAACATTAATTATGTTATGTATATATATACATCATAAAATAATGATATTCAATATTAAGTCGACCGAATTATTATAACATGGATTAACATATGTATCACGATAAGTATCGTGATTGTTATACATAACAGTCACGATATTATCGTGACTGTTCATGTATAACAGTCACNATAAGTATCGTGACCATTCACACTAAATTAATTACCGCCGACAGTTAAGATAAAACAGCGATCATAGTTATTATATCGCATGTTATGAAACAGTCGGCATTTATAAAAAGACATGACTGTTGATAGTCATGACCATTCGATTTAATATATATAGTTGATATTCGTTGTACAATCAATCAATCACAACGGCAATTGTATTCTACAGCGAATATCAACTATCCACAATATATTAATATATTAATATCTTCTGATCCAATTTCCTTTAACATCCATGACTATCCTAAGTGAAACTGCTGTCACAGTCATAGTCTACCAGTAATATTTGTTAGAAAACAGTGTCTCAGTGCAAGGTGTGGATATTGGAAATCCAAAGGACTGTTCATAGACCTTGAGTAGGGTCCTCTAAGTCCAAAGTAAGAAGTTTTGAAGTATAGATGCTTTGATTTGGCCTTGTGGTCATCAATGGGTGTTGTTCCAATTTGAGAAGTCTTTGAGATTAATAATTTTGGAAATGTAGCATTGTTGAGCCAACACTTAGGTCTTAACCTTGTCTTCACAAATCATGACCAGTTGCTACGATGCTTGACTTTGTCCTCATGATGATGGTTCAAGTCATGTTAGTTGCCCAAGCCTAGGAGCCCAAGTCTAGAAGGATGGAGTATGTGACCATTGTCTTTGTATGTTAAAAATATTTGCATGCCCCTACCTCTGCATCAAATTGGTATCAGAGCAAAGGTTAGTCAGAAGAGGGAAAAGTTGAAGTCAAGAGAAGAAAGGATGCCCCCAAAAGGGAATCTAGTTGCCAGAGAAGTGAGCGAGTTGAAGAAGAAACATGCAAGAGAGATGAGGGAGATGAGGGAGTTGACAAAAATACTTGAAGTCGGGCTTGTTGCAGTTGAAACAAGTCTAAGAAGAGGAGTGGTCACAAGAGATTAGAAAGACTGAGAAGAAGGGGAGGATGAAGACTCCCAAGAAGGGTCCCAAGAAGAGTTAGATCCTAATGACTTGAAACTAGAAAAGCTACTGAAGGAAGTCAAAGGAGAAGGTCTCAAAATAAAGATGGATCTACCAAATGTATGGAGGAAACTTGAACAGTGAGGAACTCCAAGATTGGATAGGAGAACTAGACAACTGTTTTGAGTATGAAGATGTACCAAAGAAACAAAGAGCGAAGTTGGCAAAGACAAAATTGAAGGGTCATGCCTTACTTTGGTGGGACTATGTGCAAGGTGAAAGAAGGAAAAGAAAATACAAAATCACATCTTGGGATAGGATGGTTGCAAACTCAAAGGCAAATTCCTACATGGTGATTACGTCATTCAGTTATACAAAAAACTTCAAAATCTTAAGCAAAAAGACATGGATGTGAAGGCCTATACAGAGGAGTTCTACAAATTGAGTCTAAGGGCAGGCCACATGGAAGACAATGTGGAATATGGCAAGATACATCAATGGGTTGAGATACAACCTACAGGATGAATTAAGTCTCACAAGTCTAAGAATAGTGAAAGAGTGCTATCAATTGCCAATAAAGGCTGAAGATAAATTGAAGGGATGGCAAGAGAAACAAAGTAAAGGTAGGGGAAGGACAAATTTCAGAGGAAGAGGGACATTTGCTGGTAGAGGACAGTCCCAAAAGTCTCAAGGAGAGACAACTCATTCTCAAGAACAAAATTCAGATTCAAGGGGCAGCTTTAGAGGAAGAAGACCCAACAATAGGGGCAGATTTGGAGGCCAAAGAGGAGGATTAAGTGGATTCATCGGGATATCAAGCATGGAAATGTCCTGAAAATCAATCCACCACTTCATTTGGAGGAGAAAGAAAAAATCAGTTTACACAAGGAGAGGATAGTTAAAGTGTGAATTCCCCATCACACAATGTTGATCCAGAGGTTGGTGAGTCTCTGATGGTGAGAAGGACCTTGATCAAAGTGCCCATGGAGAAGGACCACCACAAAAAAAATCACTGTTCAGGACCACATGTAAAAGCCAAGGTAAATGTTGTAGAGTTGTGAATGATTCTGGTAGTACTGATAATTTGGTTTCTCTTGAAATTGTAGAGAAGTTAAAACTGAAAAGAATACCACATACCACCCCTTACAAGGTCTCCTTTTTGCATAAAGGGCAGCAACTACTAGTAAATGAACAAAGTTGGGTAGAATTCCACATAGAGAGATATAAGGATAAAGTTTTGTGTGACATCGTCCCCATGGATGTTTTCCATCTACTGCTTGGTAGACCATGGCAATATGATAGGAACGCAAAACATGATGGTAGGAAAAATAACTATGTCATAGAGAAGGATGGGGTCTCATTCACTCTCACACCATTGCGGGATGAAGACAAAACTACACAAGTGGGGTCTAGTGTAATGTTGATAGGTGAAAAAGAGTTTTTAAAATCCATGAAAGAATAGGGAGAAGGTTCTGCAATCATGATCAGAACCGAGGACTGTCATAACAGCATCAAAGATTGACAATTTGCCTATAGAGATCCAAGGGTTGTTGAACAAGTATGATGACATTGTGGTAGATGAAATTCCAAACTCTCTACCACCAGTGAGGAATATTAGCCATCATAAAGACGTCATACCAAGGGCTAACCTACCTAATAAAGCAGCCTATAAGATAACCCCACAACAGATTGAAGAGATTAAGAGACAAGTCCAAGAATTGCTTGATAAGGGGTTGATCAAAGAGAGCCTTAGCCTTTGTGTGGTTACCAATGTCCTAGCACCCAAAAAGAATGGTGAATCGAGGATGTACACAAATTCTAGGGCCATCAACAAGATCACAATCAGATACAAGTTCCCAATACCAAGAATTGAAAATCTCATGGATTGCTTGAGTGGAGCAGCCTACTTCTCTAAGATAGACTTAACGAGTGGCTACCATCAAATCAGAATTAGGTAAGGAGATGACTGGAAAACAACCTTCAAAACAAACGAAGGACTTTATGAATGGTCCTTTTGGCCTCTCCATTGCACCCAGTACATTCATGAGGCTCATGAATGAGGTCCTGAAGTCTTTAATTGGTAAGTGTGTAATAGTTTATCTTGATGATATTATGGTTTTCAGATCTACTAAAGAGGAGCACTTATGTCATTTGGATTTGGTGTTGAAAAGATTGAATGAAGAGAAACTAAAGATAAACTTGAAGAAATTGAGTTTTTGAAAACATAGTTGGTGTATCTTGGTTTTGTGATCACCAAAGGAACACTCAAGATGGCTCCTAGCAAAGTTGAAGCCATTCTTAAGTAGCCCACTCCAAAAGCAGTTTTTGAGGTGAGAAGTTTCCATGGTTTAGCAACTTTTTATAAGAAATTTATAAGGGGTTTCAGTTATGTATGTGCTCTAATCATAGAAACTATAAAGGCGAATAAGAAGAAAAGGGTTGCAGAGCAGCCCATCCTTCCTTTGTCTGACTTCAATAAAGTGCTCGCTATAGAGTGTGATGCAAGTGGCTATGCCATAGTGATGCAGGAGCATCCTGGGGTAGTTGGCAATCCTGTGTCACCAAAAACATGTTTTGGTTTGATTTTTGTTTTAGTAGTTAACTTGGTTGGAGACCTGAGGTGCTCGGTCACTTTGGTGGTAGTCCTTGGTTGGAAAATGTATTGCTTCACTGTTGGACTCGGTGGTGCTCGGTATTGCTGTGATATTCTACTCGAGGTACACTGGTCTTTGGTAGTTGCTCCGTGTGTGCAAGTCGGTGGTGTCTTGCTCGATAGCATATTACTCGGTGGTGTCTTGCTCGGTGGAGTTCTGCTCGATTGTGTCTTTCTCCGAGTAGTCTGGCTCTCGGTGTACTTGTTTACCGACTGGTTGTTGGGGTTCACCGACTTGTGTTTATGGATTGGGCGGACATTGGAGATTGCATCCGTGAATTGAGGGGGTCATTGGGATTGTGTTGAGTTCTGAGGCGTGCGGATTTGTGGCATTAGATCTTGTGTGGACCTAAATATGTGTTGGTGCATTCTTCTATGTATTTTGTTATTATTTGCAACCGACTGGTGCATTTAATATATGTCATTTTAGAGTATGGTCGACTGGGTCATTTAATTATTGTTTACAAGCTGACTTGTGGCAAGTATGTATAAAAGAGAGTCTAGGTTGATGTTTAGGGACATGACAGACAAAAAAAGGCATGGGAAGATAGATAGAGGATAGCAGAGTAAGCTAATAAGCTGAAAGATTGTAAGTTGCTGCAAATAGTTGTAAGTGGGTAGACAGAGATTGCAGATTGCTTGGTGGCTTGCGAGCACAAGTTCCGATCTGGTTTCTTCCACTTAGCTATAGGGTAGATGGATAAAGTTGGATCCTGCGAGATCTTGTTGAATCTGTTGATGCAATTGGCCCTAACCGGGAAGGCCTTCCAGCCCGGCATGTTGCATGCAATGAGAATTCTGAGATAATATAAGTTTATATTGATATATCTTGTGTTGTGTTGTTCTTGTTGTTGGATGCAAGTTTGGACAGTCCTTTATTGGATCCTCCAACCTTGACTGCATCAAGTGGTATCAGAGCTGCTGATTTGTTTCTTGTGGAGCTTAGGGTTTTTGAAGATCTAGAGAGATGCCTCCGAGAAGATTGGACCCTAGGGCAATTGCAGATCTTTCTGAGGTGGAAGCGAGGATAACAGAAAGATTTAGATCTAAGATGATAGCAATGAAGAATGAAATAATAGAAGGTATCCGAAATATTGGATTGCATAGAGGTTCGAGAACGGATGATGGTTATGAAGAAGCTGCTGAAGATTTTGAAGTTGCTAGATCAAGTGGAGATGACAGAGCCAATCGGATAGAGAGATCTAGAGGAGGCAGATATGATCGGTTGCAGAGATCTGGAGCTCGGTTGAGTACAAGCTACCGAATGGAGGTGTCCAATTTTTCAGGTACATTGACACCCGAGTATCTGATTGATTGGATTGGTGAATTAGAAGACTACTTTGAGCTGGAAGACATTGAAGATCTGCTTAGAGTAAGGTTGGCAAAGACTAAGTTAAAGGGGCATGTTGCTTTATTGTGGAAAGAGTTGCAGAGGGACCGAGAAGAAGGTGAGATGAAGATCAATCGGTGGAGGTTGATGGTGACAAAGCTAAAAGCTAAGTTCATTCCTACTGACTATGAACTTGAGTTGTTTAAGAAGTTGCAGAATCTGAAACAGAAGATGTCTGTGGAAGATTATACTAAGGAGTTCTACAAGTTGACTATTCGGTCTGGGCATAGAGAACTTTCTAAAGAAAAGGTGGCGAGGTATGTTAATGGTTTGAAATTCAATATCCAAGATGAGATTGGTATGTTGAAGATTGACTCGGTAGAAGATGCTTATCAATATGCACTAAAGGAAGAAGATAAGTTGAAGAGAAGACATTATGGAAATTCCTAAGGGAAAGAGAAGCAGGAACAGTCGGTAAAGGATAAACCAAAAGTTGAAGATGAACCGAAACCCGTGGAACTGAGGAGAAAGACAGGTAGAGGTGTATTCAGAGGTACTTGTTACAACTGTGGAGAAGGACATCAGTCATTTGAATGTTCCCATGCAGATAAGAAATTCGGTAGTCAACGAAATGTTGTGGTCAATGAGGTTGTTGAGAATAAACCTGAGGTGGAGGGTATGAATCTTTTGCTTAGGAGAACTTTGTTGCCCTCGAAGCAAGCTGATTCTTGTCAGAGGAAGAACTTGTTCAGGACTGTGTGCAAGTCTTGTGGTAAACGTTGTAAAGTGATTGTTGATGGAGGAAGTACTGACAACCTAGTTGCTGAGGAGATGGTTCAAAAACTTGGTTTGAAAAGGTTGAGGCATCCTTGTCCTTATAGGATAAGTTGGTTACAAGCTGGTCATGCAGTAGAAGTGAAAGAGCAGTGCATGGTGAGTTTTTACATTGGTACTTATAGAGATGAAGTATTATGTGACATTGTGGAGATGAGTTCATGTCATATTTTACTCGGTAGACCTTGGCAGTTTGATAGAGAGGCTATTCATGACTGTAAAAGAAATTCCTTTACTATACAAAAGGATGGGCAAAAGTCTATTTTGATTACTTTGAAGGATGCAGAGCTCGGTAAGAGGAACTTGAGCATTGGTAGCATATCTGAAATGGTTGCAGTGGTTGATACAGACATGAGTATGCAGAAATATGAAGATAAATCAGCAAGTACTAGTGGTAAAGGGAAGCAGAAGAAGAACCGAGGGAAGAGTGTGTCGGTTGAGGACTTGGAAGACATGTATATCAGGAACCAGTTTCGGATCTATGTGTTGAATCCCAACAAATGTTCGTCGAGCTGCTCAGAACATCTTTTCGCACCTGGGGTGTCTGATGCAGGAGCATCCTAGGGTAGTTGGCAATCATGTGTCACCAAAAACATGTTTTGGTTTATTTTTGTTTTAGTAGTTAACTTGGTTGGAGACCTGAGGTGCTCGGTCACTTTGGTGGTAGTCCTCAGTTGGAAGATGTATTGCTTCACTGTTGGACTTGGTGACTGGACTCGGTGGTGCTCGGTGTTGCTGTGATATTCTACTCGGGGTACACTGCTTGGTGGTAGTTGCTCGATGTGTGCGGCTCGGTGGTGTCTTGCTCAGTAGCATATTACTTGGTGGTGTCTGTTCGGTGGAGTTCTGCTCGGTTGTGTCTTTCTCCGAGTTGTCTGGCTCTTGGTGTGCTTGTTTATTGACTGGTTGTTCGGGTTCACTGACTTGTGTTTATGGATTGGGCGGACATTGGAGATTGCATCCGTGAATTGAGGGGGTCATTGGGATCGTGCTAAGTTCCGAGGCGTGCGGATTTGTGGCATTGGATCTTGTGTGGACCTAAATTTGTGTTGGTGCATTCTTCTATGTATTTTGTAATTATTTGCAGCCGACAGGTGCATTTAATATCTGTTCATTGTAGAGTATGGACGACTGGGTCATTTAATTATTGTTTACAAGCCGACTTGTGGCGAGTATGTATAAAAGAGAGTCTAGGTTGATGTTTAGGGACATGACAGACAAAAAAAAGGAATGGGAAGATAGATAGAGGATAGCAGAGTAAGCTAATAAGATGAAAGATTGTAAGTTGCAGCAGATAGTTGTAAGTGGGTAGACGGAGATTGCAGATTGCTTGGTGGCTTGCGAGCACAAGTTTAGATCTGGTTTCTTCCACTTAGATATAGGTTAGATGGATAAAGTTGGATCCTGTGAGATCTTGTTGAATCTATTGATGTAATTGGCCCTAACTGGGAAGGCCTTACAGCCCGGCATGTTGCATGTAATGAGAATTCTGAGATAATATAAGTTGATATTGATATATCTTGTGTTGTGTTGTTTCCATTGTGTTGTTCTTGTTGTTGGTTGCAAGTTTGGACAGTCCTTTATTGGATCCTCCGACCTTGACTGCATCACATAGGTGTTGTCTTGAACCAAGATAACAAACGAGTATTCAGTGAGACACTCAATGAAGCCAAGAGGAAGTATTCATCTTATGACTTGGAGATGTGTGCCATGGTGCAATCATTGAAAAAGTGAAGACATTATCTCCTTCCTCAAGGATTTATTGTTTATACTGACAATCATGCTCTTCAATTTCTTAATAACCAAGACAAACTCATCCATAGACATATAAAGTGTGTGGAGCACTTACAAAGCTTCACTTTCACAATCAAGCACAAGAAGGGGCAGTCCAATAAGGTGGTTGATGCATTGAGGACATTACCGGTCCAAGAAATTCAGTTGCAAAGTGTAGGGGTTGAATTCCTCAAAGGTAAGAATGTTGATGATGATGACTTCAAAAACAATTATGCTTCTTGTAGTCAATTCAATGGAATTTTTCATGAGGAGAATTATGATTTTATGATTCAAGAAGGTTTATAGTTCAAAGGGGCTCAACTTTGTGTGCCCAAGTGCTCAATGAGAGATAATTTGATTAAGGAAAAGCACAGTGGCAGCCTTGCAAGTCATTTTGTTCTTGATAATACCCTGGAGCAATTAAGCAGGCACTATTTTTGTGTAATATCCCACCCCTAATAGATATTTACTTTTCTAATTTTCGTTTGTCTTTGATTTGGGTTTTATATTTTTTGATATATTTGCAATGTTCGATACAACAATATAATGCATCAAAATAGAAGATATTGCAATAATTATTTCAACTCCAAAAACTAGATCTTACATAGGGAATATACAGCTGAAAATTCCAGATTTTTATATCAGCTTAGATACTTAGTATTTTCACAAAATATCGCCAACCCAGTTGATAAAATATCCCCTATTATCTAAATCAACAATATCCATAAAATTTAGGAGTTACAATTTATGAACTTTCAAGTAAGATGTGCTTTGAAACCCTCTGCCATACATGGTTACCAGAATGAAGTATAAAGTTTGCAGCAGTCATACAATAGAAAGAATAACATCAAACCCCATCCAATATATGGCAACAATTAAATCATCAAACCCTTGAAATTTTCTATAGATTATCACTTCCAATTTGCACACTAATGATTCCCACATGTCAATGAAGAAGGCACAACCAGCAATGAAGAAATTTAATAATGCTTATTTTCAATAACTTATGATCTGCTCTAAGTAACCTCTGAAAATGTTGATAAAACAACTTCAATTGGGCACAATGTGACTTCTGAGATAAAGCCACCAATTAGCAAACCTCAAATGATCTTTCACACCATCAGAAAAATTGAATCAAAGAGAAGTTGTGCTCTCCAAGACCAATTTGCAGAAAAACCCTAGGCCTCACCTCCAAAATGCCAAAGCACAAAGCCAAGTGTTGAAAATGATCAATAATCCATAATGAGTTCGATTTGCTTTTTGAACCCTTTATAAACTTCTCAAGCTGGTTGATCCCTTTTAGAGACTATTTAATCATTTAATATCATTTAAAATAATATTAAATGTGTACACATGACTTTATTAAAAATATTTTAATATTTAACCTCCAAGTTATGACTAATTAATGCACTTTTAAAAATCACTTAAATGGGGGCCATGGCCCCATTGCACATAAAGTGATTTTTATCTTATATTATTATTACATTTTATTAATAAAGTAATCGTTTTATTAATAATTGCATAACTCCGCAAATAATCATTCTTTCTCAATTCCGTCTGAACCTGGAAGTCAACCATTGTGACCACCGTACACCCAACTGCCTTACTAAAAATAGTAAGGGTCCCTCTTTCTCAACCCCTAACTTACTATAAATAGTTAGTCCCTGAATATCTGATCAACCCAATGGTGCCAAGGATCGACACTGCAAACATATCCCGTTTAGGTGCCCTGCTATAATTAGAAATCTTGATTTTTCCTAAAATAGTAACTTACTATAAGTAGTAAGTGTGCCAAACTGAACCAAACGAAGAACAATCCTAAACACATGTGCATCTCCAAATCTGCCTCCTTCATGGTTTCCTCTTCAATGCATCTGAGGTCTTCATCAAGCTCCTTTATCTCATTATCTGTGTATTAGTGGTTAGGCTCCCAAAAACTTTTGCAAGTGAAGCATAGACCTATAGTAAGTTACCAACTGAGACCCTATAATCATCAGTCTTAGCCTATGAGGGCCAATAATAGGCTAATCCAATCATAAACCATATCATCCAAAAAAGGGGACATTACAGTGTGTCCTCATTGAAATCGCGTGTCCCCAAGAAATCTCAAAATCAAAATAACACCCTAGTCCACGTGGATCCCAAGGGCAGAATTGTGCAATGTCTCTGCTAATACCAACTAGCTCCTATAACGCCAACACCAGAATAACTGACAGTACCTGCCAAACCAAATCAATACCAACAACCGGTGTCGCAAGAGGAGACAACTCAAAGGGAAGCATCTCGAAAGGTTGATAATGTTTACTTCCCAAAATTGCGCAAGGTGAACTGTCATACACACTATCTAACACATGAACAATTGAACTATGAATCTGAAAGGGATCATGTATATGAGGATCAAAAGTAAAACTGCAAGCACTCCTTACTGTACAAACACGTGAAAACTCCCTAGTGAGCACTTCAGTTAACACTGTCTGAAATCGCGATGCACTGGAAGGATCCCAAACTCTAGATAGAAGTCTGCCGAGAAGAACATCCTTAGACTTATGTTGCTCAACTCTAAACTCAGCTTCACCGTGCCAAAAGTGGTGAAGCTAATCAATGGGACCCACCCAAACTGTAGTGCTAACCCTTTCATCACTTGGGTCCCAAAGCCCACTAAACTCACATCCATCTGCTATGTGGAGGTACGAATCATTGATGGTATCTGCAACACCACAACTATCTCCAACCTCTGCTGGACTCCCATGGATGTATTGTCCCTACAAGTAATTCCCCACCAAAGATGGAGTCGAATAGCTGCAACTATTGCTTCCATCTAATGAAGATGGTGAGTACCCATCCCACCAAGGATGGTACAACCTCGGAGCCAATCCACACCAATGCATCATCAAATCCTCCAAGTGTGGATCAGGAAAGAAGTGATGAATACTCCTCCCTATGCAGTCACAATAAAAAGCTCCAACCTCGGTCAATGGTTGACCGTCATAGTCATGGGATGAAATGACTGATTTGCTTCCAGGGAAGTGAAACAAATCAACATGAGAGCCAACCTCACAACTAGATGATACTTTGCATATGTCCTGTGAAGATGGAGTGGTGTCGTGAACTGTCACACAACTCACTGGCAAATCCACCTCTACATCACAAGAGCTACCAAAAATCTGCCCTACATCACCTGTCAAAGGACTAATCTTAGGAGAACTTGGTGCAACATGTGGTTCTCTACTACTCTCTACACTCATCCCATCTAAGACTATCGCACCTATATCTGTGATGGATGTAGCCACATCCATCACCACATCCCGTGGATATAAAATCATCACCAACTGCCATTGTAGAAGACCGTACTATATCTGTAGTTGGTGAAGACTGTGCCAAACTCAACTCCACAGAAAGCTCCTCAAATTGTGACAGCGACTCCTGAAGAGCCAACTGGGCACTCTTCAATGACTCATAGGTGAGCTCATCGACCGCCTCCTCCTTTCCCTTAAGAGCATCATAATAGATACCATCAAGCATGAGAAGATGATCTCTATCTGCCAATAACTGTAAATAGTTACATTTCATTATTCTAATAGCTTCTCGAAGTGCATAGAACTCTGCCAGAGAAAGGCCACTATCACCGTAGTCATCCATCACTGGAGTACTCCAACCAAAGGTAGCCAACATCTGACAAGCAACATCAAAATGCTCTATGGTTTTGGGAATCATGATATCATTAACCTTAAGTTGCCCAACCAAATGATGAGGACTCTAAAACTTATAACTCCCATGCAAGTGTTCTGACCCAGAATCTGCACTGTGATGAGGTTGTATCCACATCACTCACCTCATCATAAGCAGCATCATATGTGCTATCAGCAGTGCACACATCAACAACTATGGTACTGCTGCTATGTACCTCAAAAGATGGCTCAACTGGTAAGGTGGAAGTTGATGTTTTGACAATCTCTTCGCACACTTCCGCTTCCAATGTAACTGCAAGTCCAGCCAACTCACGAGCTTGGGATTCGATGCCACTAATTAAATATTGTAACTTGTTTTCTAAGATCTGATATGAAGAATCAAACTTGTTGTGGCATGAATCTGAATCATATAATTCATTTCTAGCACCCAAAACTTGAGTGTCAATACTAGGGAACTTCATACATCCATCTTTCACACATAGAATGACGGTTACCTCATGACAGTGCAAAGAATTCTGACTGCTGCTACAAAAATCAGAACTATTAGAGCTTGTACCCTCTGCACTTTCCTCATATTTGACACTTCCAACTTGCATGCCAACGTTTGTAGATCCTTCCACAACATTTTTGTCATTTACTAACACATCTACATCATGATTAAGCTCAATAGTTTGGCTGCAATGTAAATCAACATTTGTATAAGTCTCTTTAATCTCAATGGCTTCATCATGGGATCCTCTTTGTCCTTCCAAATGATGTAACTCATGAATCCGCATGCCAACGTTGGTAGATCCTTCCACAACATTTTTGTCATTTACTAACACATCTACATCATGATTAAGCTCAATAGTTTGGCTGCAATGTAAATCAACATTTGTATGTCTCTTTAATCTCAATTGCTTCATCGTGGGATCCTCTTGGTCCTTCCAAATGATGTAACTCGTGAATCCCATCATCTTCATGCAACATGTGTATCTCCAAATCTGCCTCCTTCATGGCTTCCTCTTCAATGCATATGAGGTCTTCATCAAGCTCCTTTGTCTCATTATTTGTGCATTGGTGGTTAGGCTCCCAAAAAAATTTACAAGTGAAGCATAGACCTTGTCTTCTCATTTCACTCATGGTCATTATGAGAGATCCTGTACCCTGATCATTAAGCTTGGAAATAGAACCACCTTCATAATCTGATTTAATAGCTCTACCATACCTGCTCACACTATGCCCATGACTAAATGTTTTCCCTTTATAAGAAAATGCCTCCTTATACACCCTCCAAATCTACTTTATTAGCCCAATCCGGTCAGGCCTCATGATAACAACAAAGTTCAAAAAATTACTAAGGGAGTATTGTGCTTTGAAAGCATCCAACATATTCTGATAGTCCTTAACGAGTTGAGGAGCTTCTTGTTCACATCTTTCCCCCATCTTGATGGACATCATGTTTGATCTTTTCCTTGGATTTCCCTACAATATGTAGTAACCCATAACTTGAACTTTCAAATCAAACCCCAACAGGGTGGCAGGAAACCTCTCTAATACCACTGTAATATCCAACCCTAATAGGATATTTACTTTTCTAATTTCCGCTTGTCTTTGATTTGAGTTTTATGTTTTTTTTATATATTTGCAATGTTCGATACAGCAATATAATGCAGCAAAATAGAAGATATTGCAATAATTATTTCAACTCAAAAAACTCGATATTACATGTGGAATATAAAACTAAAAATTCCAAATTTTTATATCAGCTTAGATACTCAATATTTTAACAAAATATCAACAACCGAGTTCATAAAATATCCCCTTTTATCTAAATCAACAATACCTAGAAAATTTAGGAGTTGCAATTCATGAACTTACAAGTAAGATATTCCTTGAAACCCTCTGCCATACATGGTTACCAGAATGAAGTATAAAGTTTACAACTGTCATACGGTAAAAAGAATATTATCAAACCCCATCCAACATATGGCAGCAATTAAATCATCAAACCCTTGAAATTTTATGTAGATTATCACTTCAAATTTGCACACTAATGATTCCCACGTGCCAAAGAAGAAGAAGGCACAACCAGCAATGAAAAAATTCAATAATACTTATCTTCAATAACTTCTGATCTGCTCTAAGTAGCCTCTGAAAATGTTGATAAAACAATAATTAAAAATTCAATAATGCTTATCTTCAATAACTTATGATCTGCACACTTTCCTTTCAACCATTTTCATTTTGATTTCATGGTTAATTCCAAATCAAGGGTTTGACTTATGTAAACCCCTTTCCACAACACTTTACCCCTTTTTTGTGTGCAGGTGAGATAGGTGGCGCAACTACCGAAAAGGCTATAGGTAGATTTGATAGAGAGCTACAAGTGAGAGAAGTTTCATTAGAATCCGATAGGAACAAGACACCTCCCAAGTTCTCAAGCGAGTCTGGTTGCCCCGTACCCTCCAAGTCGCCCCATTCCTGCTAATCTAGATTGAAATTTGGATCACATGTCATTGTTAACTATTTGTGTATGTAGAAAGCTTCTTTCTCTCTCTACCTAGCCCTAGATCTTGCATTTATATCTTACATTTTCCCATTTCAAAAAAAGTGAAGCATCATTGCATCCACTTAGCGCTTGAGCCTCCTTGAGCCTAGTGGATCATCTTCATTCCAATGTAAGAGGAGATAGGCCGAAGGTTCCTAGTTTGTTCATACATACTAGTGAACCCTATTTTCTATCTTATATTTTGGTGAACTTGACTCCCTTACATCTCAATTCTGATTTGGACGTCTAGATCTATTTTATATGCATTTCATTTGTGTTGTTACATTTCAAGCACATATAGATCCTTTCAATTATTGTTTATGCATTTGCATTAGTGAAAAACACAAAAAATCCATATTGTTTCATGCATTTAGCACATGTTTTCATTGTGTTTTAAATTAGCTTACTTTCATAATGCATATATTTCATAGAGGTGATAGTGGCCTAACCTCCCTTTTATCACTTTATCCCTCTCCTAAGCACCCTTCTATTTCTGAGGATGTTTTTGTGTAAGAAGAGATTATCAACACTTTTTCCAAAACTCTTCTCCCTGTAGATGAACCCTTGAAGAATGATGTTGGTCCTCCTAAAACGTATCTCGTTTATGAAGATATTTTGGAGAAAGAGGAAGATATTATAAACACCTTTCTTAATGTCACTTTACTTTCATCCCACCTAAATGAAATTCCTCTAGTGATGAAGCATTAGGGGACATTCCCTCTCCTAAAGTTTGTCCTACTCATAAGGATACCTTGGAAGAAGAGGATAATATCATTGCCACTTTCCTTGTTTCTCTCCCTTCTAGAAATCAAACCTTGAATAACAATGATCCTATTCAAGTCAATTCAATCCATGTTTTGGGTAGAGAGAAGCCTAAAGTTGTTGTCCACCTTTGTCAAGATGTCATTCAACCTCAAAAGAAACCAATGATTGTGGTAAAAGGTGCTCAACAATCTAAGTATCATGCAGTTGCACACTCATTTAATACTCGAAACGACAAGCACAATTGTAATGTTCTTCTCCATCTCAAACTTTTCATCCTCCCCCCCCACCCTTATCCTTCACAAGAAGTTGGTAAGGAGTATAATCTTATTGAACAACTTTGTGCTACTCTTGCAAAGATATTTGTTCAAGAATTGATTCACCTTTCACCTACACACCATACTATGCTTCGAGATGTTTTACGAAATCCTGTTGGACCTAATGATGTGGTAGCCTTGTTGGAATGTATGAATACAACTAAAACTAACACTAACATTGTGTTCTCCCAAGATGAGTTGTCTTCTTTAGAAGTTCAAAACCAATGTGATCCTCTTATGATTGTGGACAATATTAACGACAATGCTATTAGAAGAACATCGATTGATAATGGATCTGGTCTTAATGTTTGTACATAGACTTGTTGCATAAAATCAACATAAATCCCAAGCTCATCAAACCCTCTAATTCTCTCTCTATTTGTGGCTTTGACAATGTTGCTAGGGAATCCTTAGGTACAATAACCTTACCTATCACTATAGGTTCAGTTGTTTTAACTACACCTATCCACGGCATGCCCAATACTCTTGCTTATGATCTTCTTCTAGGGAGACCTTGGTTGCATGCTATGCAAGCAGTCCCGTCAACAATTTATTGTAGTGCCAAGTTCATCTATAATAATAAAATGTATACCATTTTAGCAAATCCTAGATTACAAAGTTTCTTACAATTGGAACATTCTTCTATTCCTTCATCAATACAAGTTGATACACCATCTACTACCCCTCAAGAGAAACCTATAGAAGATGATTGGGGGTCATTAGACTCTTTGTCGTCTTTCATGGGAGAATACAAAGTTCCTGAATTTAAACCTGGAGCCTTCAAAGGGCCTAGTGTGTTACTTATTCAACCATACCCTCCTAACATGTCAACTCCTAAACTCGAACATGATTTAGGATGTGTGCCTCATGAGAAGCTTACATCACACTTGCCTTTGAAAGGTTTGGGTTTCTAACCTCCTCCTTTGTTGCCATCAAATCTCTTATCATCTAATACTTCTATATCTTCTATGCCTCACTTTAACCAAGATAGCATTTTGTCTAACATTCTTCGTGCCAAGTTGATGTACCCAACCCAAATGAAAGAAGAAATATAGAAAAGCACTCGAGAATCTTCCCGTTTGTATGTATCACCAATATCATGACCACTCACCAAAGAATGTCAAGCTTTGCATTATAAAATTTAGAAACTCGTTGATTATGATGTCATTTACATAACATGTAACAATGAGTTGTATTTCAATTATGATTGTTTTAAATAACATTTAAGTTCCTATTATGTTGCTCCACACGATGTGAGATTGTTAGCCTAATACTTTGTGGTCTCTTTGTCATTCATGGTGGTACAATTTCAGGTGCAATCATACTTTTTGAGCAACATAATAGCTCTCTTTATCCTTGTCTCAATGTCTGGGGGCAAGGGTAGTGTTTCTATTTCCTATCCTTCCTAAGGATCAATTTTCCTTTGGTAGAGTGGTATTTGTTTATCATGTGATGTCGTTTCTTGCATGGAATTGTTTGTTTTATCTCATGGATTCTCTCTTTTACAGGAGGTGTGTATCCTTGATCACAACCTCTTCCTTGCTTGATAGGTGTATGTCTATTATAGACAAATCCCTTACTTGGTGGCTCAAAGTGTGTTATCCTTCATCAAAAATCCCTTTACCTAGCAATGGGAAAGGTGTGAATTCTTGTTCTCCTTCTCTCTTTTGGTCATTGATGTGATTTTTGTTCAAGATCTCCTCTTGGAGGTAGATGTCTTTAGAGCAAAGATCTCTTCCTCCTCTTGTACATCTCTCAAAAGGATCCCTTTCAACATGTTGTGTGATCTATCTTTACAACAGTCTCTTCCTTGCCTCATAATGGTTGTGACCTCTTTGGCTTGGACTGAGTGTTTCTTAAAGGATATCTCCTTGGTGTTGAAGGTGTTTATCCTTGTTCCTCTTTTCCTTAAGATGTCAATATAGTCCTATATTGTCACCTTTAGGGGGGGGCATATATGGCCTCCTTGTTACAAATGTATTGGTTATTTTTATTTTTAAGGTTGAGTCTACTAGCATAACACAATTTGTTGGGACCCGGTGACTCTCCTTTGCACCGTTGGTTATCACTGGGATTGGTTGAACTAGCATAACACAACTTGCTAGCCCATTTGACCTCTCTTTTGTGCAAATCTTATAGATGAGTTAAATAGCATAGCACAACTTGTTAGCCCATCAAATCTATTTATACCAAGCTCTCTTTGTTAAGATGAATTGAGTAGCATAGTACAACTTGCTTTCAACTTTTCGTCCTCTCTTTACATGGATCACCTAGTATAACACAATTTGCTAGATCCATGGTTTTCTTTTTCTCTCCTCCATGATCCCATAGCATAACACACTTTGCTAGTTGGTTGGATCATGGAGTCTTGTCTCATCTTTGATGTGTGCTCTCGCTCTTTCAATAGGACAACTTGTGCTTTTGCAAAAGTATTCTGAGAATGATATTAGCGATTGAGACATTTTGATCATCGAGGTCTCTTCAACTAGTGGACTTGGAGCCTTAATAAGCTTTTTGTCTTTGTTTTGTGTTTTGTATGCCCTTGAATATAGTTGTGCGAGTTAAGATCCTTGGTTTGGGGGCTTGTTCCTTTGAGCTTAGTGATGTCTTATCTCTTTGAAGTCTTGCCCATATCTCATCTCTCTCTATTATCTCTCTTTCTTCGACTTTACCGTGAGTATGCATGTAGGATCATACTCCCACTAAAATGGGGGTAAATGTAGGATCGTATATTACACACACTTCCTAAGGTGTCCAATTCCATGCTTAGTTGGCACCCATTTTAATGTGTCCTCATCCTTCTATACATCATAGAAATTTGCTATGCATTTAATTAATAAAAAAAAATTCTTGTAGATTTTAAGAACTCTAACATGATAGAGAGCCTCAAAGAAAAACCCTTCTCCTAATATGAGTCCTCATTTAATTTCTATGAGAGCCCTTAGTAATAGGTGTGCCCCTTTAATTATTTCATTCATTTATCACCTTTTGCATACATAGGCCCTATTATCATATGTGGCCTATTTTATATGTTTCCACTTATCAAACCTCAATTTCGTGAACATTTTGGGCATCCCCATATCCTAATGGACCCCCATTTAAATTTAAGCCTGGATTGGTTGGAACAGGGCACCTTGTAGTGCATGGGGCGAGATAGGTCATCCCGTACCTTGGGAGGCGCCTCATTCCTCATAAATTAAATGACGCCCAAATTTAAAATGGAGAACAATCTCCTAATTTTAGAGGGATGTTCAAACCCACACCAGCCCCCTTTGCGTTTTGTGCCCCAAAATGGCTAGGTGGGGTATAAAAGCAAAGCTACCTCCCTCATTTTGGGGATCCTATCAATCCATTCATTCAATCAAGCTTTCATAATCTCAAGCGTTCAAGGACCAAGAAGAAGCATCCAAGCAATTCAAGCATTCAACCATATCCTTCATTTTGGCAAGCATCAACAACCATTATGAAAGCACGTGTTTATGATTTCCTATCAGGTTTTTGTGAGGTCAGGCTATTGCATCAACAATTGTGATTCCATTTCAAGAACATTTGCATAATCAAAGTATAAGATACCTTGTTTCTTAGATCTAGCCTCTGCTTCCTACAAGCACGCTTTCCTTTCAACTATTTTAAATTTGATTTCATGGTTAATTCTGCCTCTGCTTCCTACAAGCACGCTTTCCTTTCAACTATTTTAAATTTGATTTCATGGTTAATTCTAAATCAGGGATTTGACTTAGGCAAACCCCTTTCCACAACACTTTTCCCCTTTTTTCTGTGTGCAAATGACAAGTTGCATGGATACGCAAAAGGCTACAAGCAGATTTGACAAAGAATTACACGACAGAAGTTTCCTAAGAATATGCTAGGACTAAGGTGTGTCCCAGGGTCTCAGGCGATCCTGGTCGCCATGTACACTCTAAGTCGTCGTGTTCTTGCCATTATGGACTGAAATTTGGATCACAGGTCATTCGTTGTTTTGGATTTCCAAATCTGGTATTAGATTTGGGTTTTTAGTCTGTTAAGTCTCTATATGTAGAGAGCTTCTTTCTTTCTCTACCTAGCATTAGATCTTGCAATTCCATCTTGCATTTTCTCATTTCAATTGCATAGTCATATTCAATAACAGTTAAGGATCATTGCATCCACTTAACACTTAAGCCTCCTTGAGCGTAGTGGATCCTCTTCCCTCCAATATAAGAGGAGATAGGCCCAAGGTTCCTAGTTTGTTCATACATCCTAGTGAAACCCTATTTTCTATCTTCTAGTTGGATAAAGATAATTGATAAGTATTTGTGACAAAAATGGTTAAGACTGATACAACCCCCCGCAGTCTTCAGGTGTGTTCAACAATTCTATATTCTCTCGTGTGTAAACAGGATATAAGGAACTTTTAGGCTCAGTTTTAAACTAGTTCTTACTTCTTTTTTGCAAGAAATATTGTAGCTTATCTAGCTCTTTGAAGCAGAAGATACTTTGTAACTCATTTCTAGTCTTTTGAAGACTAATTTTCATTGTAAGAACACATCTCTATGCTTATGCTGCTGTAATATTTCCTTTATTTCAAAAAATTTCAATTCTTGCCTTCTTTATGGTTGTTTAAGTACGTGTCTAATGAGTGATTTTCTTGTGGTTTTAGCATAAAACCTTGAAGCATGTTTGAGACAATTATATATAATCAGGCAAATACATTCACGTGCAGGTTGTAAACTATGAAACGCTCATGTAGGGCTGTCTATTTGTAAAATAATTGTCTATTTTCCTTCAAAACATCAACACACAAGTGTCCTCTTTACAAAGTACTGATGGTTGTGATGTAACATCAGAAATTTGCGCAAAATAGGAGCTTCTCTTGAGTTATTGTGAAGCTAGGACAGCAAAGTAGAGGTCTGATAAAAATTAGGTGGATCACCAATATAGTATAATTCTCATTTTTAATGCACTTCTCCACTTTCCTTTGAAAGCCAGTAGTTTAGTGTAGAGTTTAGGTAAGCTCCAAGGGAACCAGCCCTCTCTGGAGGTTCATTCTTTGACAGCAATAGTTGCACCATATAAATGTTGAAGTCAGTAAAGATTACATGGCAGCACTTTGCAAACTCTTTTCATTGATCGTGACATGCAAAATGCAGTGAGGGTTGACTTTATGGATTTTGCATGCTCGAGTGTCTTTACACACTCTTTGGATAGGTAGAAAAGGTCGAGTCATACTTTGTGGAAGTTCCATGTCTAATCATTCACACATGTACAACCTATTGCAATCAAAATTTTATCACGAGCAAGTTTTATAAAAAAATTCTTGTCTTTTAAGTATGATTTATATTTAAGGTTTTTTATTTTGTAATTCTTAACTCTCTAATTTTGTCTTGATAGGTTGCTAGTTCATATATATCTAAGAGGAATTGGAGCACATACTCCATCCACTCAAACAAGGCACGATCAACTACAAATCAAAAAATGCAGAAGACTTGGTGTATGTGCATTCAAACTTAAAGCTCCTTAAACTCAAACAAAATGGCTCAAGGGGGCACAAGGAATGTAATGTCCCCGTTCTAAAGTAAAATTTGAAAATAAATAATAATAATAATACAATTAAAAAATATATATAAATAAATAAATAATAAAATACAATCTCAATTACATTAGGCAAGCATGGCTATGACCAACTTACATTACGATGGTACAAATATGAACATTAATTCCTACTAAGCGATAAAACTAAGGAAAGTGACCGTGGTTGGTATGACTTGTCGAATCCACGAAAACATTGGTATTAAGAGATAATAATCATTCCTAAGGCATTCAGGAAGACCATCAGCATAATGCATATTCCATTGCATTTAGCCGTGAGTTACTATATCATTGTGTCCATGATAGGAAACATTTAATAATTGTGAGCATTAATTGGCATCATTAAGGAAATCCTGATTGTATCGAGCCTTCCATTACTATCGTAGGGAAAGGTTCAAGGACTCTTATGGTCACACAGATGATATCGCTGAACAGAGAGAAGAGAAATCAACATTAGTAGATTAACAATAATCTCAGCGACTAATGGTGTCGACTAAGGACTCGAGCAAACAAAGATTAATGATAGATTTTTGGAACCGAATAGTATTATAATAATTCAGCAAATTATGGTTATCGAGTAAAGTATGAATGATGACATATATTAGATTTGTCAAGGAAGAACTCATGCTTTAATAATCATCAAACTAGGGAATGACAAGATGAATGAGGTATCATTGACTGTGGTGGAAGCCGGGTAAGGTTGGTTTAGTTAGAGATACTAATGATTAAGACAACAATTAGTGAAGAGACAATGAACATGTCTTTTGACGGCATCAATCAGGGGTTACATAATGCAGTTGGTATTTATATTAAAAGATTGGAGAATCAGAATTTATGAAATTCATTCGTATAAAAATAATGGATACTATAAATAAGTCAGTGACGATACTGAAAGCATATTGTGACAGCAAATAGGGTTGTGACATAGCCGTGGAAAGTATTGATTTACAGAATATTATATCTGAATTCTATACAGTCTATGTATACATGATATAATAATGACATCAGAATTATTTATATTTTATACTGTATTATATATATATAATAAGATCATAAATGTATAAACATATATATGTATCAATATTATATTATATATATATGTAAGTTATTAATTATAAAATCAGAGTGATATGTATACATCTAGGGTAATACATGGGATATTAATCATATATGTCCATGTTCAGATTCGTTACTATTTAGCACTGGAAGAGGAAGGGACTGAAGTGTTTCCAAGGAGGGGCTTGTCTAAATCCAATCAATAGTATTAATCCCAAGACAGGGTAGTGGTCAGCATCCCAGAAGCCTTGAGGGCAAGTCCCAAGATAGGATACGGGCTTGTCTGTAAACTTTGAGGGAGCCTATTGTAATTGGTCTCTAGGCAACTTGGTTACTGTAAGGACCCTGCCTATCCTTAATAAAATAACAGTTTATGAGATGATAACAAGTATAAATTAATACAAAGAAGACAAGATTATTTACTTTATGCACTTTCCAATGTTAATTAATGAATGCTCAAGAGATATCACTCTCTTTCCACAAGAGAAATTCTCTTTCCACGAGAAATTCTTTTTCCGCAAGAGAGTTCTAATGAAACAGCCAATCCGGGCTCTTCTGTCCTAGGCCATAAGGTGATCGATTCAGATCACACCTCTATTCGCACAGAATAGGAGAACATAAGCGGCCTTCAAGGAGTCATCCTTCTACTTGTGCAGAGTAGGATTGGAACATAAATGACACTGAAGCTATACCTCCACCCTCGATGGGTATTATTATGGACAGGGTTTCTTTACTGCTCTGATCAGAGACTTTCACTCATCGGGACCATCCGGGTCCAGAGTAGCCTGCAAGAAATTTCACAGTCTGCCCAAGACTGTGCCAAAGTTCTTTGCAAGGTTTTAATAATAAGATCTACACCCTTCCTTGGCTTTCGGGCTTAAAGCCAGGTGCAAGACCACCGAGAACAATTCTAAGTCCTATACCCCTTCTCCGCTTTCGGGCATCCGGCCGGGTATAGGTACCTTCCTGAGAAATCATTTATTTACTGAGTTTGATAATTTATAAGTTTATTTATGTCGATGAATAAGTAGCCACATAATCTATATCCAAGGTACCTATGCACTGGAGGTATCCTTCATCTCCAAGCTGCCTACATACCCGTATCCACGGGATCAAGGCCCTTAGATTTGCTCTCTTTCTAACGAATATGTAGTTCTGTTTTCTACTTTGTTTTATGTAATTGTTTGTGGAAACGGGACCCTTTCGGGGTACTTTCTGTCTCCAAACAATTCTTCGCCATCATATACCCACTCGGGCGAATCAGGCGGAATTTCTGAGTTACTCACTATAAACATCAAAACGCTCATGCCCTAATCCTCTCCGTTAAATGCTGTTGTATGAAGTTGTCTCAAAAGTTATTGTAAATTTATTACAGCAGGTACATAATTTTTATAATCTTTCTAAAAGAGTAATAACTTCAGGACAGCATGGTAAAACAACCAACCATAGTGATGCATACTTATAAGCTTGTGATACCACGACCTATTTTGCATTGTTTTTATCTTATCTTTGAGGTAACGCTCAGAAATCCAATACATACATAATCACGTGAGAAGCATCTTCAATTACTTATAGGGAACTTATCATAACATCAAGAAAGATGGGTATTTAATCAAACAGGCTGGCACAGTTCTATATCAAAAATAAATAAGTACTGGACAAAATTAACTGTTTTAGTAATGTTGTGGCAGCCTAGTTTTCTAGGTGTACCATACCGATTTTTATCTATAGATGTAATACCCCTTCAAGTGGCGAGCCATACGAGACATTACAGAGCAGAAATATGAGACTGTTATAGTAAGGAGAATATCAACATTCTTCATCCTACGGCTGATCATTTTTTTAATATGCAAGTAGAATTCACTCAAACCACTATTTTTAGATCTACTTGACTTGCTACTGCATACAGATACATGGGAAATTGGTGGCCTGAACATCAATTCTAAGGCGTTGAAGATAATAATAACAGAGGATTAATGATGGTGCTGGAAGTTTCATTTAGGGACTGCTATAAATAGAAAGACTGGTGTGATTCGAAGATTTTTTATAAGGTAGAAACCAAATCAAAACAACTCCAAACCTATGTACAAATATAAATAAATAAAAAAACAAACAAATGGAACTTTTCTGAAGTTTTCTAAGACAACAGATTTATTCTATTACAACCCTCATTTAAAATGAATTACTTTCAGACTGAGACTATCTGTCATGTTTTAGAAGTAACTGATTTTCTAAAATGTTCATGAATACATTGACCCTTTTAAAACAAGACGGGATAGTTCCAGATTGAATTAAAAAGAAAATTCATTTTCAGAATTCAAATATACTGAAATAATAGAATTTAGAACAGTCATTTCATTTCCAGAATTTCTAAGTGTTGTAACAAGAACTTCTCTTGAGAATAATAAATACTGAAATAAAAATGGGGGTTTACAGAATTACTTAAATGTTCTTGAAGAAAAATCAGATATGTTCTCATTTCTATGCAAAGAATATTGCTATACTGTAAAATGAGCTAAAAATTTAAATTAAAAGAGCATGAGTTTATAGATCTATGCACCTGATTTTTAAATACAAAAAGTCTGAAATGAAGAATACAATGGCTGGAAAACCCCAGCTTTTATGGAGACTCTCCAAGACCCAAACTTTCGTAAGTCTTCTCTAGCTGAGCAAGCAAACAAGTATTATTTTTTTTAAAAGCAATTGCATCCTGTTAATGCTGTTCTTCTTTCCCAGCCATTGCCCTCCTTTCACCTCTCATTCTGCTTATATAACTTCGCAAAGACGGCAATGAATCCTTAGGCGGCCACTGTTTTGTGAATTCCTTCCTTGTTGCATACGCCTACCTTAAATCTGATATGCTTTTCCCTCTGCTTACCATGTTAGCCATTGACGTGTATGCCTTGTTCCCTTCCAGCCACGTTTTAATTCCTATCATGCCTGGATGCGTGCGCTATTTCCTTTCTTTACAAAGCTTTGTTTCTAAAAATTAAAATAACCAATATATGGTTTGTGCGTTGGTAGTCTTTTACAAGATTTTAATACATTACCTCTTTTCCACCGTTTTAATGTTTACAGGATAAATTGATTTGTTAAAAAAAAATGAGATGGATATATGTATGTTACATAACTCGGCTAGGGTGGTAAGGAATTGTAATGTCTTAACACATTTTTTTAACTAGTTAATTAAATATTATCATTTGTGTAGTTTTGTTATATATTGTAACTTAATTTATTATTTAATTTAAAATATATTAAAGTTTATTAGTTATTTATGATGTCTATTGATTAAGTATCATATTTAATTATTATTATTTAAAGGTCTATTTTATAATTAATTATTTCAATTTGTAATGTTTTAATAAATCACTCAAGATTGACTTAATATTGAACTCTAGGTAATTTTATAAAATATGAAATATTTTGACACGAGATAGTTTAATAAACATTGTCTAAGGAAATAAATAAATAAATAAATATCAACTAACTTAAATTAATATGTAATTGGCAAAAAGATCACACATTGGTACACTCGTCAAATAATTTTTTTAATAGATGAGAATTGTAAAGGTTGTCCTAATGAGGGTCGTGACATCCTTCCCCCCTTAGAAGTGCATCGTCCCGATGCATAAGTATTATAGTGGAACATAAGAAGCAACAAAAGCATGAGGTGCATACAAGATCAATGTCAAGTGTATAAGGTACGTAAATAATTACATCATTCTTGCAGAAAAATCAAATTCTATACTGACATGATTCCAATCATCATAAAGTTTCTCAAAATTGCATTCATCAAGTAATATTGTCAGATTTTATGCTAACAAAGCTTTCAACCACTCATAGAGTAAAAAAAAATGTCTATCAAAATTTAACAAAATTAATAACTAGCTCGAATGTTCAAAATAAATATGGATAGTTTTTCTCCGTCTCTGAAGTATCTTCCCAAGTTGCATTCTCTGTCGAATACTGGTCCCACTGCACCTTACATTGGTCCACCACCCAATTGCGTATCTAGTACTGCCGCCTCTCTATTATGCGGCATGGCTGGATTGTTATAGTTCCTGGTTCTTCCACCTACAGAGTATTCCAATTCAAAATATGTTTAGGGTCAGGTTGATATCTTTTTAGCAAGGATACATGGAACACATCATGAATACGGCTCAGTGTCGAAGGCAAAGCTAAGCAATAAGCCACTGGATTGATTTCCTCCAAGACTTCGAAGGGTCCAACAAAGCGTGGAGCTAACTTGGACTTCCTTCCAAAAGATATAGAGCTCTTATGAGGGCGAACTCTAAGAAACACCTTTTCACCAATTTGAAAACTTCGTGGAGTTCTATTCTTATCTGCCTAACTTTTCTGTCAGTCTGCAGCTTCTTTCATTCTTTGCTTGATTAGCTACACTTGATTATCCATGTCTTGCAACATCTCGGGACCAATTACTATTTTGTCTTCCAACCTATCCCAACTTAATGGTGTTCGACACTTCCTTCCATAAAGTGCTTCAAATGGAGCCATGCCAATCGTAGCTTGAAAAGAATTATTATAAGCAAATTCTACTAATGGTAGATTATCTTCCCATTTGGTATGTTGGTCCATGCAGTACGTGCGAAGCAATTCTTCTAAAACTTGGTTTGTTCTCTCAGTTTGTCCATCAATTTCTGGATGGTAGGCTGTACTGAAATTTAATTGTGTACCTAAAGCAACTTGCAAGGTGGTCCAAAACCTTGACATAAATTTGGTGTCCCTGTCTGAGATAATCTTTTCAGGTATCCCATGAAGCCTAAATATCTCCTTGATAAATTTTCAAGCTATAGTGGGAGCATCATCTGTCAAATTCCCTGGAATGAAATGGGCTGCTTTGGTAAGCTTATCTACTATGACCAAAATGCAGTTATGTCTCCGGGATGTCATAGGTAGTCCCTGGACAAAGTCCATGCTTATAACTTGCCATTTGTACTGTGGTACACTATGGGGATAAAGTAGACCTACAGGATGCATGTGTTCAGCTTTTATCCGTTGGCATTCAAGACATTTAGTTGTTGTGGTGACTATATCCTTTTTCATGCCTGGCCAGTAGTATAATTTCTTAAGATCGGCATACATCTTGTTTACTCCGGGGTGTCCCGAATAAGGGGCACAATGGGCTTCTGTTAGGATAGTTTCCCTTAATCCCTTAAGATTAGGAACAAATATCCGACCTTGATATTTCATTAGCCCTTCAGGTTCAAAAGTATATCCTTCGTACTTGGGTTCAGTAGAAGAATTTCCAAGTGCATCTATAACCTGCATATACCATGGGTCCTTAACCTGTTCCTCTAAAATTTGTTGTTTCAAATCTACCTGTAGGATAGAGATTGACATAATATGTCTCCTTCTACTATGAGCATCAGCTACCCTGTTTTCTTTCCCTTTGATGTATTCAATCTCAAAATCATATTCACTTAGGAATTCCAACCATCTCCTTTGTCTTGCGTTTAAGTGGGGTTGGGTGAAGATATATTTCAGTCCTTGATGATCTATTTTTAGTTCAAAAGGTTTTCCTAGTAAGAAATGTCTCCATTTTTGCAAGGCCTGAACGATAGCTGCCAATTCAAGATCATGCGGTGCATAGTTAACTTCATGAATCTTTAATTTTCGAGACTCATAAGCAACCACGCTTTCACCCTGGAAGAGGACTCCTCCAAATCCTTCAATGGATGCATCTGTAACTACGATAAAGTGACCATTGGGATCAAGTATCTTCAAAACAGGAGATGATGTTAACTTTTCTTTTAAAATTTGGAATGCCTTATCACATTGCTCTATCCAGATGAACTTCTTGTTTTTCCTTTGCAAGGTAGTAATAGGGTTAGCTATCCCTGAAAAGTCTCTAACAAACCTTCTATAATATCTTGCTAAGCCCATAAAAGTTCTCACTTCAAATACATTTTTAGGTATTGGCCATTCTGTTATAGCCTTAATTTTATCTGGATCTACAGAAATACCTTTGGATGAAATGATATGCCCTAGATAATGAATCTTCTTTTCGAAGAAAGAACACTTGGACAACTTTCCATATAACTTATGCTTTCGGAGCCTTTACATTGCCAACCGAAGATGAGTTAAATGTTCCTCTTCATTTTTGGAATAGATCAGGATGTCATCTAGGAATACTATCACAAACTTATCTAGATAGTCATGGAATACACTGTTCATTAAATTCATAAAGGCAGC
>MU223319.1:213991-228421 GCA_018584345.1 Thuja plicata | reverse complement strand
TCTCCACAACAGTGGCTATCAAATATGGATGTGAATAGATTCTTTGGGGGCCAGTCGAGGGTGAGGGAAGGAGAAAATAAGTTGGTTAGTTACTTGGGTATTTATTTTGCCTTAAAAGTTAAATCCTTCCACTAAAGGCTGTAAGGTGTCAGTCTAGATTTTATGTCTATTCCAGCAATTCCTTGTCAAAAGGTCTTAAATTAATTTGCTCAACACACAATGGACTAAGAGGGGCAAACTGATATTATTCAGTATAGTACATTCTAGGCGTTATTAATGAGATTCCATTTCAAAATAAAGCATTACAGATTCTGAGGGAAAAAAACTAGAGCACCTATTATGAGGGTTCCACATCCAAATGGGCACTTTGTAGTAGTGACAGATGCTTCTATTGAAGGGATAAGAGGTGTAGTGATACAAGGAGGTGGTGTTCTAGCTTGTAGTTGGCATAAGCGTCATGTTTATAAATAATTATTCCTAATATTGTAGTTGGTAGTTGCCTACGGTTGGTAATCTTAACCGACCGTCATGTACTATATATGCATTTCATTGCTCTCTAGAAAGATAGCATTGATTGATTGTAAACATTACATTCTGGACTAAAAGGATACATATTTTTGGCCATATTATGTTTTCTGTCTATGTTACCAGATTCGTTCCTGCAACCCTCAAAGTCTGGTCCTTGTCAAATTCTGTCCAAATTTGGTTGTAGAGCCCCAAATTCGGCCCAAAGTATGTCAGATGGACCCAGGCTGACTTTGGGCTCAAAACAAGTTTATTTGACTTTTTTAATGTGTTTTTTTGCCTAATTTGGTCTATTCGACCCTCCAACCCTAAAAGAGACCACTAAAAAGGCCAAAAAGGATGTATTTTGCTATGTTGCTTTATTATTAGCAGTGATGTATGAACTTATTTGCTGCTGCACATATATATATATATATATATATATATATATATATATGAAAAACATATATTTTTGTACGGACGAACCCAAAATGAATTCAAACCCACCCCACTTAGTTTTTAATGTTTACTACATTGCATTGTTATCCATTATAATTTTCTATTGTTTACTTTGTGTAATCAAACTAGTTCCTTTTGGAGCTAAACATTTAGGCATTGTTGCCATATGAAGCTTGGAGATCTAAACTGCAAAGGAAAGTGGAGGCAAGTAGTATAGTACTGAAGTGGGTCAACCCTACGAACAATAGGAAGTCACCAAATTCAAAGATGAAAACACAGTGGAGGACAAGTTGACACAAGACCTCATATACCTGTGGAAAGTATATGTCAACTCATACATTCAAAGAGAAGCTCTCCACCAAGGGGTCTTCGAGAGTGAACGATGAAGTCGAGCATCTCCTACTAAGGCTGCCAGGGTTGCTCACACATAACCTAATTGCACTCCATGCTCTTTGAGAGCATAGAGACCAAGAACAACGTCCACAACAAATACTACAATGGTATGAGGAAAGGAACCAAAGGGAGGAGGAAGAGCATGACACAAGTAGACACCACCCCTCTAACAATTAATGCCCCTTCTACCAAACAAAGATAGAAGACTTTGTGCACACTCGGGAAGAGAGAGAAGTATAGGTGAGAAAATCTTTTAGAATCAAGGAACAAAATGAAAGGTGATGATGATTACAGAGAATTGTCGAAGAATCTCAGAGTCCATTAATTGAAAGCCGAAGTGAGCCAAAGTCGAAAGACACAATAACCATCTAGCAAGGAAGACACAATACAATGTGCGTGGCGTGAGGCATAGGAAATTGCCAGAAACCTATCACAACCTGGTGAAGTAGATCTTGTTGACCAGGCAAACAACCCATCTATACAATTAGTATCAGACGAGGAAGACTCACAGACCGACTCAAGAAAGAGCAGGCCGTCATTGCACTTCACACGTGATGAAAACAATGAAGAGAGGAACCTCGAAAAAGAAGTTGCCCAGCTATTTGAGAACCTGCACCACATCAAGAACCTGTTCATAACAAAAGAACCAAGAATAGGGGGTATGCATTGGAGACCCCATGGAGGAGGGAGTTCGGGGACAAGGAATGTAACCAAGGTACAAGGGACACTAACAATGGATGTGTAGAAGGCTCGCACGTGGCTGAGAGTGCAGAAGGGACACCGAAATGTGGGCGAGAGTAAAGCAGTTCAATTAGGGCCTCAATACATGGTACATTCCATTTCAGAACGGTGTTGACCCCCCTAATCAGTCCTAGTCTTCATAGGCAGAAACTCCCAAAGTTTAATGGGAACGCATTGGAGGATCCTCTGCGGCACTATAAGACATGTGAAACCATATGGTTGGCGAGCACTTAGATGGACAAGGATTATTGGTTGAGGTCATTCACAGCCACATTATGGGGATAGCCATCAATTAGTTTTTTGGCCGAAAGAAGGAACATAGGAAATCTTGGGATAAATTAAAGAAAGCATTCCAAGAGAAATTTAAACTCCTAAGGGGTGAATGAGCTCATCATTGAGATTTATACCAAACAAGGAAAAAACAAAAATGTACAAGCTTACAATCGTAGGTTCAAAGAGTTGTTGGGCAAGATGGAGATCCAACTTGCTAATGATTGAAGAAATGTTGGTTCATCGAAGGTTCGATTCCTTGATTAAGAAAAAAGATGAAGGTATAACCCCCCGTCCGCATACGACGATGCTTACAATTAGGCGATGGACATTGAAAGTGAAATAAAACACTGCAAGGAAAGAAAAAAATGAGTGATGATGACAATATGGAAGACAATGGTAGTGACAATGAATCAAAAACCATACAAGCCCTTCGACTAGATATGCCACACATGATGGAGTTTAAGGCAGAAAAAGAAATCTTCAAGGAAAATAAGGAAGTGTGGTGCACCAATTGTAAGGTAGAAGGTCATACACAAATGACATGTCCGAAGAAACTATTTTCTGACATTTGTCAAGTATTGGGATATTCCATCTAGGAATGCTTGTACAACCTAGAAGCAAGAAGCACGCAAGTGCTCTCCACACAAAGGGAACAAGCAACCCGACCATCCACACCACCAAAACCACCTGCCAACCCTACTGCAATGTTTGGCGAATACTATAACAAGCAAGGAAATAATTACAACAGTGGCCAAGAGAGTAGAATCCAGTACGATGTGGAGGGAGACCAATGATCCAGTGCCAAATGATGCAGTAGATCAGTCCAAACCTTGCAGCCAATATAACACAACGGAAGAAACAAGACAAGTAGCAATAAGATAAGAGATTCAGCCTTTTATTATCATCGGAAAATCATTTACAACAAATCTGCAACATGTTGTTTCACATGTCAGTCATACATGCCAAGGACACAGGCCTGATTACACTCAAAACCCTCACAATCCTACCCAAGCTAAGCCAAATAATCTTATGAGATCAGTTATCCCTTAGGAACAAGTCCATATGATTTATAAAGCCTTCGCAACGTCTAGTCGGCCTAGAAAAGATTACATTCCCAAATAATTGAGAAAATGTTTTAACATTTCGTGCATGAGTGCAAAAGCAGCCAAAACAACTCTGGCTTTGCTATGCAAGTGGTGTAGACCCATGAACCATGAAGGCACAGACTGCTCGAAGCAAAAATAGATGAACATATTGGCGATGGAAGATCAAACGAGGAAGTGGCAATCACCAAGCTATAAAAAAAGAGAGAACTACACCCTACACCCAAATCCCCGTACGGAGGAGAGGCTTTGGGAAGACAAGGTTGAGGTGGAACGAGCAATGGCAGATGAAAGAAGAGCCTCAAATGAAACTAGTACTCTGCCACTAAAAGCAGAATCTAGAAAGAATATAGTGAGACTGGTGTTGCAAACAACAATTCCTATCAAGGCGGAAGACCTTCTACAAACCATGCCACAACTAAGAATGGCAATCACAAATATAGTCAGTGACAACACAACCAGCTAGGAGCAATATTAACCACCAAAGAAGTTGGCAAAAGACACGAGAAGGGGACATGGATAGTGACCCAATTTTGGTGACAGTAAGCATCAAGAGGAACCCAATCATCATCAAGATGAAAATCATGGGAAGAAAATTGACAAACACCATTGTCCACAAAGGTTCAAGAGTCAACGTGCTGTCGGAAGGAATATGGAAATGTCTTGAGAAGCCAACACTCTAGCCACCAACCTTCCACTTGATGGGTGCCAATCAACATGGCATCAAGCCACTAGGGACATTAATGGCACAAAAAGTGACAATTGACAAACTTCTTCCTAGTTTTCGTAGTCATCCCATTGGAGGTGTATAACGTTGTCCTTGCAAGGGGTTGGTTGATCACAGCCAAAGCAAACCACAATTGGAAGAGAAACACCTTAGCCATCGAAAGTGAAGTACAAAAGTATGTCATCAACCTGACAAAACCAAGTGGCGAGTGAGGAATTGGCATCATCTGACTCAAAATCCAAAGATGATAATTCAAGATAGATGAACAAAGGAAAGCGTTGGAACCCAATGACGAAAGATTGCTCGAATTGGAAGATTGCACTAAAGATGAAATGAGCTCTCAATGGGTTATTCCACTAGCAAATGGACGATTATGAGGTTTTCGAACATGAATGCAACATGTTGTAGATTGAGGAGATAAAGGAAGTTGGCAAAGGGTGTTTTCCTCAGGAATATGAAGAGTATAAAGAGGGAGTGGCACGGGTGGATGAAAAGGCCGCTCACCAATTCGAAACAAATAAGATTATAAAATATGAGGAATTAAAAACAAGATTAGTTTGTGCACCTATCCTCCCATACTCAATATAGAAATCTCACCACTACCTCCTGGCAACACCCTTCATATTATATGTGGACCACCAGGCCTTAATGTACCTTGTGAACAAACCCATCATTCAAGGGCGGGTAATCAGACAGTTACTCCCATTATAAGAGTTCACATTCACAATCATCGTGAGACCAGTGAGAAGTCATGTCATCGTCGATCAGTTATCTTGAATCAAATTGGGGAAGTCGCCTGAAGGGTGAACGAAGACTTTCCAGATGCTCACCTCTTACAAATCATAACACTACCACCGTGGTACAAACACATCGGAGAGTACGTATCCACCTTGACTTCCCAAGGGAGATGCCATCGAGTGAAAAGAGGAAGTTGGCACTAAAAAGAAAAACTTTTCAGCTCATCAATGGGTTGCTCTTCAAAATGGGCTCCGACCACATATTACAGTGATGTGTCATACAGGAAGAGATCCTAGGAGTACTAAAGGAAGCACACTAAGGCCTGGTTGGCAGCCACATTGGACCTGATGCCACTGCATGCAAGGTGTTCCTAGCAGGATTGTGGTGGCCAACATTGCACACTAACACCCCAGAGTGGGAAGGAGAATGTAGGACATGCCAAAGAGCTCTAAAAACACCGGAGCATAACTCTGTGCCACTCTTCCCTTGCAGCCCCAAGAACTATTTGAAACGTTGGGGTTGGACTATGTCGGGCCATTGAAGGTTAGTCAAACACACAGATATAGATATATCGTGGTAGCAACCAAGAACCTCACCAAGTGGAAAGAAGCGAGGACGTTGCCCAGCAATACTGTCATCAATACAGCGAGATTCATCTATGAGCAAATTGTCACAATGTACAAAATCCTGATTCAGATCACAACTGATCAAGGGATACATTTTGTGAATCATGTCATTCAATTGATGAAAACTGACTTCAAAAATTTTGACACCTTTCAAGTTCGTACTACCCACAAGCCAATATTAAGGCAGAATCAACAAAGTATTGCTCTCTATGATATATATAAATCCGGTAGGGTCAAAAATGAAGATTGGGAGGAGAGACTACAGACAGGAGAGACTACCCGCCAAGTACATGGTCCCGAGTTTGCGCATTGTTGTCAAGAACTGTCTTGGTGATGTTGAAAGTTTGAACGAACACCTCCTTACCCTTACCAAATTGGACGAACGAAGAGTAATGGCACAATGGGCCATGCAGGTTATGCAACGCTAATAAAAGTTATGGCACGAAAAGCACCTCCAGCGAATGAACTTCTGGCCCAGACAATTGGTTTTGAAATACAACTATAACAAGATTAAACCTGGGACGTTCAAAGCTCGGTTGTTGGGACACTATAAAGTGAGGGAGGAGGGTCGCAATGAAGGAATCAAACATGCAAAGCTCGATGACAATTTCATTCAAGAACCTGTAAACAACACCAAACTAAAGATGTATCATGAGACAAAAAGAACCACTTAGCAATAAAAATGTTGGGGTACACTACTCATCGAGATTGGACCATTGGGCAAGATGAAGTGCTAGATGAAGACTAGCTTGCTCTTGTACATTGGCTTGAAGAAAGATTGGCAAGGAAGCATGTAGAGGGCATTGCATTCCCACGCATCCACGAGCATATTAATAATGCTTATTTTGACAAACTTGCACTTTGGGTGCGAATGGGTGGATGCAAGATATGGAAAGCATCATACGAGGCAGTACAAGAGATGGAAAGCATCGTACGAGGGAGCACAATAAGGGTATGTGGCCTATGACATTGAGATAGAAGTAGAATAGAAATAGGAGAAACAAGCGGCAAAGGGGGAACCAGAAGAGGACTAGAAAGAAGAAAATGACTTGGAGGAATACAAGAAAATGTTGGGTCCACAACTCAAAATGGTAATCAAGGTAGACAACATGTTTATTGTGGAATAGGACTACTACAATGATCATATTATGCATCAAACAAGGTAAGGAGCCTCCACCATTGCCAAACTCTAGTTGTAGTGTTGTACGGGTTTCTTCCACCATTTTACAGAATTTCCCGACTTTTGTCATATGCAACATTCTTGAAATTGTTGTATTAGTATGTAAATGTTTGATTACAAAAAGCACACAAGCAATTGGTATTATTTTTCAAAAAGGCAAATGGTGAGAAGCAGTTCTAATAACGACCAGTAGGAATATAAAGTCCAAAATTCTCATATAAAAAATAAGGCCTCAAGTGCAACCTACGGATGACAACATCAAAATAGACATTCTCACGTGGGAAAGTTTGAGCAGCATTCATTGTTGCACACGATAGCAAGAGACGGATGAGAGTCATCAATTGAAGATGGTCCTCAAGAATGCCTAAGTTTACAGGGTGATATAGATTGAAGATGGTCCTCGAGAATGCCTAAGTTTACAGGGTGATATAGATGCCTTTTTTCAATGTGCGAGAATTCAAACATGTGTTGAAGGCCATAGTGATGTGTTATGATAACCATAAGCACAATTCTAATATAACCTACCGCAGATGTTGTGATAACACTATATCATTCTCGATGGCTAATTTCACACGGGTATTTGTAATACCACCCAAAGGAGCTAGAGTTGCCAAGCCACTAAGAAAAATGATCGTCAAGCAAAAAGACACCCTGATAAAAAGGGTATGGCATGATGACTTGACTCTGAAGGAGTGGGATAGCATATAGAATAAAAACAGTAGCAAAGGGGTTGCGAAAAAATTCATGGCGACGGTACAATGTCATGGCATCATGGATGTGATTAACAATTGATTCATGGAAGCCAATCGGGCATCAGATATTGTCGATTGGATGATTTATTTGATGATTGGAATAAGCAATGGCAAGGTGTACAAATGGGCAAAGATACTCTCGGATAGGATTTGAGAATTCCTTCGCCTCTAGCATAAGTCTTATATGACGCAACATGCCATTTGCTTATTTCTTGATGTCATACATGTTCTGGTACTAGCAGACTAGAGGGGTTGTTACCAACCACTCAGCGATGTGGACCCGTCCAAACCAACGATAATCTACTGGACCCATCTAAACACCTACCATCTAAACACCTAGACGACTGGAGGGGAGCAAGTCCAACAAACAAGGGGTAATGGCAAGCATTGTAGGAGCAACAAGAGTCAAAAAGTGCAATTAGTACAGGAGAGAAAGGTACTAGAAATTAGTAGTATATCAAGATGTCGAAAACCATTTCCAAAATAAAAAAAAATTAATTATGCTGGTAAATTGAATTTTGAGGAATTGAATAACTGAATAATTGACATGGATGAATATTTTGAATATGAGAAGATTGAACATCTGAAAACGATTAGATTCACTTAAACTAAGTTGAAGGGTCATGTCGCAATTGGGTGGAGAGAAGTTCAATTAGATAGAAATAGAAGTGGAAAAGAAAGAATCACAAAATGGGATAGGATAGTGACAACATGTTGAAGAATCAATTCATACTTTCTGCTTAGTTGGAGATGCTGAAAAGATGGTAAAGCCCAAGGCAAAAGAAGTCATTGAAAGAGTGCAATAAGGAGTTTCAAAAGAAGATCATTAGAATTGTATATAGTGAATCTAGCAAGGAAAAAGTGGTGTGTAATCACGTACAAAGTCTATTATAATATAATGGTAAAATTGGTTATTCGACTATGAATTAAATGGTTGTATTAAGTTTTTTTCGGCTTTGGATAGTTATAAATGTCGGTTGATGGTTGTGTTCCTCTTAGCTATTGTCGAGTCTTTTGAATAGATTTTCTATTGTCAAAGAAAGCAATATGATCTAGTGATAAGCTGAAGATGGTCTGCAAGAATGCCCAAGTTTACAAGGTGATATAGATGCCTCTTTTCAATGTGCGAGAATTCTAACATGTGTTGAAGGCCATAGTGATGTGTTATGGCAACCATGTGCGCAAGTCTATTATAACGTATCGCGGATGTTGTGATAACACAATATCATTTTCGATGGCTAAGTTCACATGGGTATTTGGAATGAGCTAGAGTTGCCAAGCTGCCAAGTAAAATGATTGGCGAGCAGAAACACGCCCTAATAAAAAGGGTGTGTTGTGATGACTCGACACTGAAGAAGTGGGACAACATATGGAATAATGGTAACAGGGGGGTCGAGAAAACATTCATAGCGACAATAGAGTACCTATGCATCATGGATGTGAAGGTCTACTTCTGTCATTAAGAAAAAAGATGAAAAAAAAAGTACCATCTTTGTCCTATTCCATAGCCTACAATTGAGAAATAAATACATGGAAAGGATTAACGAAGGCCTTGGAAGGAGGAGATTAAATTGCTTTATAATGATAATGAAATAATAGCAGAAATTACAATATGAACTTATAACTTCGACTTAAAAATAATAGTAGTTGAATTGGAAATAAAACTGACAGTCTAAAGAAGTGGTTCTTTGAACGTCTACTCTATCATTAATAAAAATGATGAACGTAGTACCACCTTTACCTTTGTCCTATTCTGAAGCCTATAATTGGGAAATGGATATAAAAAGTGAAGATAAAATGTCCTCACATAGTAAAAGAAAAACAAATGAAGATAGAAGTTCGGATGATAACAATGACAATGAACTGGGAATAATACAAAACTACAAGCACTTTAGAGAGACATGTTCTAAATGCTAAAAGAATTGAAAGATGACAAAGAAACCAACAAACGAACTAACTAACAAACTATGGTGTATTGAGTGCAAAATTCAGGGGCACACATATAGTAATTATCCTAGAGGGGTGTATTGAAAGCAAAACAAGTGCGTGAAAGGTTGACGCAAACATAAAAGTTCAGCATTCCTAAATGGCCAAGATTGTAGATAAGAACTAGAACATCTAAACTAAAACTCAAGAGAAAGCAGATTTTAAGTTCTAGGTTTGTATTAGAATGAAACCACGGCAATCTCTAGTGGAGAAAAATAAAAGTTGTCCTAGTTTATAAGCAATGGATTGGAGGATTCCATTGACCATTGTAAGATTTGTGAAACAATTTGGACAAAAAAAGGGCAAGATGATAAAGCAATTTGGCTATGATATTTTCCAAATGCATTGCGAGGTGTACCGATTGGGTGGTATACAAAAATTGAGCAAGCCTACATGAATACATGGGAAGGATTAACCAAGGCCCTGGAAGAGGAGATTAAATTGCTTTATGATGATAATGAAATAATAGTGGAAATTACAATACGAGCTTATTACTTAGACTTAAAGAATTAGTAGTTAACTTAGAAATAGAACCGACAGTCTAAAGAAGTGGTTCTTTGAAGGTCTACTCTATCATTAATAAAAATGATGAAAGTAGTACCACCTTTACCTTTGTCCTATTCTGAAGCCTACAATTGGGAAATGGATATAGAAAGTGAAGATAAAAAGTCCTCACATAGTAAAAGAAAAACAAAGGAAGATAGAAGTTCGTATGATAACAGTGACAATAAACTAGGAATAGTACAAGACTACAAGCGCTTCAAAAAGACATGTTCTAAATGCTAAAAGAATTGAAGAATGACAAAGAAACCAACAAACAAACTAACGAACTATGTTGTATTGAGTGCAAAATTGAGGGGCACACAAATGGTAATTGTTCTAGAAAGATGTTTTTCGAGATTTGCTAGGTTATTAGACATTCAATAAAGGAGTGTCCATACAATTTGAAGAATAATACACAGGTACATTTTATGCAGGGAGAGTAGTTCACTACATTGAATTCATAGAATACATCTCCAGGTGGTTATCAAAATCAATGAGGGTAAAATCAAATTCAACGTTGTAATAACCCAATCCTTCTACCCCAAAATACCACAACATAAATGGTAACTCATCAGTGTGGAATTTATTCAAAGACTATCTATGACACCATATAAGAATAATGCTATAACGGTAGTAATTGATAAAATCACTAAGGTGTGCCACTTCATACGACGAAATTAACATGATGCTCTCACATTAGTTGAATACTTTGTGAAAGACATTTTCTGAATTCTTGGAATTTTCAAGAAAATCATTTCTAATAGGGATGCTTGGTTTACTTCAAAATTTTGGACAACCCTTAAGGAAGCTCTAGCAACACAGTTAAACTTTAGCACGACCTACCATCCTTAAATAGACAGTCAAACAAAAAACACAAATTAGATAGTAGAAGATCTCCTTTGCATTTATTGTATGGACCAACAAAACAAAGTGGAAATTGTGCCTTCAATTAGTGGAATTTGCATATAACAACTCATTTTAGTCTTCTTTAGTTATGACACCATTTCAAGCATTATATGGCAGGACCTCCCAAAGCTCCAAAAAAGTTGGAATAATCTTAAAGAGAGAATACTAATTGGTACCGATATGTTGAGGTTGGTGGAAAATCAAGCTTAGGTAATAAGGCAAACATTAAAGAAAGCAATTGAAAGGCAGAAGAGTTACACACATAAAAACACGAGCCAAACATAATTTGAAATTGGTGAGAAAACATTCAAAAAAGTGAGACCCCACAAGAGCTCAATAAGATTCAGAAAGAAAACAATATTAGCTCCTCAATACATAGTGCCTTTTGTAGTATTGGAAAAGATAAATCAAGTTGCTTACCATCTAGCCCTGCCCCAACATCTTAGTTGTACCATAATGTATTCAATGTATCACTACCTAAGAAATATGTGTCTGATGAAAAGAATATTTTGGATTGAAATGTGCTCCAAGACCGAGAATTAGGAGAAATAATCGTAGAGCCTTATAGAATTTTGAAGAGGTGACATCACTAACTGTGCAATAAGGTAGTCGACTAGAGTAGGGTGTAGTGGGAGCAGTATGATGAAGAAAATGCTAAGTGGGAGGACACAAATCACCTCCTACAATTATTTCCATTTTTATTTTGAGGACCTTATCATGAACATTATAAATATTACTTTATTCAATAAGTACTTTGAGACGATGCAAAAATAAAGGGGGCGAAGATGTCAAAATCTCCTTATGTGAACATGTATTTATATTTTATTTGATTGTTACTTTAAACTCTTTTAATTTGACATTTTTTACAATTATTATGTTAATAAAATATATTATTTATTCTAAGAAAATAACAAATAAATTAAGAAAACCGAAACATGAAAACATGATTGAAACAAACCAAATTTCAAGCTAGGCAATAAAACCTATTGAGATATTTGTAGTAATTCCTCCACGTATTTGTAAGTCAACTCCACCTCAACCTATTTCCTGTCCTACTCTCTTGAATATTTCAAGATGAGAAGGGAAGAAAACTTAGTCACAAATAAATTTCTCATGCCAATCTCACTCCCCCAAGTAAATGACCAACATAGATTATGAAAAACCCCGTTTCGGCCACCACGTGAGTAAAAAACTCACTCCACCCTGCCACGTCCACAGGTCAACTGCTTCGGACATAAGAAATTTCATGCAGTCTCAGAAGCTTCATGCAGTCTCATGGACCTGGTGCACCAAAGATAAGAAGTGGGGAGGCATTGGGCTTAAAGATCTCAGGACTCAGGGCATTGCCCTAGCAGCCAAATGGATTGCAAAAGCCTCAGTAGGTGATGAACCGTGGAAGGTCTTGGTGAGGAACAACCTCTATAGAGCCCACCCAAGTAAAGCTAAGAAATGGAGCATGCTCTGCTACTCCGATCTGCTAGGACTGGAGTGCAGTATTAGTGTTCAAGGATCTAATGTCTTGGCTATTCGGAAAGCATGGAAGTATGTTGGTAAATTTATCTGCAACACTGGCCCACTGGAAGGTAATGGAGTGATTTGCAGTACCAAATCGGTCTGGTGGAATCTAAAACATAATGGTAAACCCCTAGCTCTCCTACAGGGGTGCTCTACTAAAAGGTGGGCAGATAAAGGTGTGAGATGCTTCCAAGATATACTCCAAGAGGGAGTATTGATCCCTTGGGATAAATTGGCCTCAGACTTTAACCTTCCCCATTCCCAAAGGAGAACCCATGCCATGCTCTCTGTTGCACTCCTCAATCAGGGAAGGATAACATTCTATTGTTCCAAGAATAGTTGCTCCTTCCAGCTTTCATGGCCTGACTCCTCCCCGCTTCACCTGATAAAGAGAAAATACCTATACCAAAGCCTCACCCAAAGTCCAAAGATCCTTACTCACACCAATCTCAAATGGAACCTCAATGCTCCCCTCCCAGACTGGAACTCATTCTTTGCTAATCTGTGGTCGAGACCTGTGGAACCTAAGGTTACTTGTTTTATTTGGAGGTTGTTTCTGCACAAACTCCCTTTCAAGAAACCTGGAGGTGAACCTAATATTTGCACAGTCTATAGACTCCATGAATCTGGCCACCATGTTTTCTTTGAATGTATGTTTGCATCTGAAATTTGGAATATGTTTGGCCTTTCCTACAACACCTACTTCAATGCTCTGAACATGTTATCTGGAAATATTAACAGCAGCAAGTTTTGCAATTCCTTTTGGTCTTTGTTGTCTTCTGTGATATTATGGAATATTTGGAAAGCAAGGAATAATGATGTATTGGCAGGGAAGGCGAGGAATCTTACTGAGTCTCACAAGAGACTCATTTATCTTAATATCTCCTTGCAGGTCACCGCCATTCTAAAGCTGAAAGAAGACAAGTTCCTCCAGATTCTTAAGGAGGGCAAGGGTACTATCTATAAAGAAGACATTGCTCATGTTTTCACTACCAACAAGGCTGGAACAGAGTTCACTAACCTACTCTCTGAGTTTCTGAAACAAGCAGAAGAGGGTAACAGGGGACCAGCCGATGCTGCAAAAATAGGTGTCGAGAACCATGAAATTATTGGATACACTGTTGTGTCCCCGGATTCAAATGCATCCGATGCAGATCATGATGACCCCTAGAATGAAGTTTAATTTAAGGCACCAGTAGTCTTTACAGCATGTATCTATCGTAAACAATATCATGTATCTAGCATAGTCAGTGTTTGTTGATATTTTTGATCCACCCCCTTTTTTTTATTTGGCTGTGTACATCACTCCAGCACTATTGTAATAACTCGTAAACTCTTGATGTAATCTTTTGTTTTGCTCCTCTGATATTCAATAGAAAAAGATATCTTTGAAAAATAAAGTCAATAAAAAAGACCAACAAAAGATAACAAAATTTAGGAAACTCCTAACACAAACGCAATTATTGGAAATATACAATCCGACAAATCTCTTGATATAAATATGGAAGATGTTGTAGACTCAGTCCTTGGCTCAAGACAATTAGGATCAACAAATGCTAATGGTTATTTTCTAAATATTAATAAAAGAGTTTTATCCATACAATGCAATCATGACATGGTGTGACGGTCTGCAAAAACATTCTGACACTCATGCAGGATGATTAAATGAAAAACTCATCCACTATGCAATTAGATTATTTAAACAAATTATCAAAGTATGCTGGGAAGGGATACGATAATATGGGTCCTAAGCCCAGATAATAGGATAAATTATGGTGCTCTGGGAAGGACATGAAATTGCAGTCAGGACTAAATCAGTTTATATATGCTTGCTCAATTCTGCCTTGATAGAAAAGCTAAGGCTAAAAGATACTAGACGAATTTTGCACACAATGAAATCATGCAATCTAGCTGAATTCAATGAGTATGGTCTTGTCTATGTAGAAAATGCCCATAGATTTAGTGATTGCGACTAGCCTGGACT